>JARBWK010000002.1:114474744-114680478 GCA_030556195.1 Anolis apletophallus | reverse complement strand
GTGTGTTCCCTAAGTGTTCTTACTTAACACTCTATACTTGCCGATTCCTGGAGACTTCAGGAGTCGTTCCTCAGACCTGTGTGCCGGATTTCTCACTAGGACGCTTGAACCCCGCGCCCGGACTTTTCCCCTGCGCGCTTCTTGTGCCGGATTTCTCACTAGACGCGGTTTGAACTGCGCCCCTGGGCTTCCCTCCTCTCCGGTTTTGCTGGCAGTATTTTGGCAATTGCGGCCTGTCGAATCGATGAGCGTTTTCCTGAGGCAAGGCGGGCAGCCGGTCGTTTTTCAGGGCCCTTCTCAGCTCACCCAAGTCGCCTCAGCCTTCCGCCCTCGAGCGAAGACCGTCCTGTCAACAGGATCACGCTGTCTACTTCACAGACTCGTCTGGGACATCATGTTGGGGTCACCAGGATGAAGCAGTAACTCGGAGTCCCAGAACTCCCAAGGCAATCTGGCTGCAAGTTGCGTGCGAGCACAGGGAAGAGATGACGCGACAATTTTTACTGCGTTTCAGGAAACCAACTTTATTGCAACACATCAGCTGATGGGTCCGTCCACCCTCTCTGCGGAAACGTAGACGCCCGGACTGGAACCCGAACTTTCACAACAGACAGGTTTTATACCAACAATGGAGTCGACATTTAGTCCCTCCCTCCTTCATGCATTGTTACTGGCTAGCATTCATGAAACCATTTCACTCTATCCAATTAAACAAAGCATTCTAGCCTCTGGATCCTATTTGCTAATGACTGTGGCGCAGTGTGAATTTCCATCATTGTTCTATGTTATGGCTTTATGAGCAAAGTGTTCTCAAATTGTTACATTACTACTGGGCCTTCACCTGGTTGTCTGCCAAGTGAAAGCTTCATTTGCCATGCGCGTCTCCTAACCATTCACTTACTTTGTAAACAAACGCACATGGGAACTACTAGGCCAATCAGGACCGTGCTCTTATCTAAGGCACATGATGTTCCCTGGCTAATCACAGCCTGAGCTTGTGCACCAATCAGTGAATTATTCTCGTCACTATTGCTGGCAAGCTATTTCTGTACTCTGCTACTCCAACTCTAGTCTATTGCATCACCTCTCTCTGACATTTCTTCTCCTAAGATGTCAATTTCTCCTTTACTCTAATTCCTCGCACTTTGTCAGGTAGAGCATTCCACAGTGTCGGTGCCACCGCCGAGAAAGCACACTGCCTGGTGGAAGACAGATGGTATGTCCGAATGGAGGGGACATGAAGAAGATTTTGTACTTCAGGCCGAAGTGATCTCTGGGGAACGTACGGGGAGAGGCGGTCCCTCAGGTACACAGACCCTAGACCAGGGGTGCTCACACTTTTTCAGCATGCGAGCTACTCTTAAAGCAACCAAGTCCAAAAGATCTACCTGCCCCCGCCGCCATGCGCTCCCACGCGCTCTTGCTGCCGTGCGCATGCTCCTGCGTATGCTCCTGCCCGCACAGCGCTTCTTCCGCCTGCGGGGCATTGCAGGAAGGAGAAAGCACGTGCTTCCTTCTTCCTGCAATGCACTGCAGGTGAAAGAAGCACCGCAAAAGCGGAAGCCAGTAGCAGGAGCGCGCGTGCGCGCAGGGTGTGCGCGCACATGGCAGGAGCACCCCATCCGGCTGGTGAGGCCCGAAGATCACCTGGAAGAGGGCCGAAGATCTACTAGTAGCTCCCGAGCTACCTAATGAGCACCCCTGCCCTAGACCAAATAGTAAGTAAGTAAATAAATAAATAGAACTCCCCAGTTGAGATTCTGAATGATTTCTTCTAAACTGCAGATCCCATAGGAATTTGCTATAAGAGCAACTGGAGGTCAGCTGTGACCACCAGTGCTGCAGAATTCAAAGAGGCACGAATGGAGGGCGAGAGGGAGAAACATGCCAAGAGGAAAGCACATCAAGCCAACCATGACCGCCTTCCACCCAGAATCCAATGTCCTCACTGTGGAAGAAAATGAGGGTCAAAAATAGGGCTCTACAGTCACCTACGTATCCACCTCCAAGACACTACACTTGGAGGACCATCATCCTCGAGCTATGAGGGACTGCCTAAGTAAGTAAGCTATATGAGTCAAAACGGAATCATAGCCCTAAAACCTTGTGATGTGGAAGGAATTTTAGTCTGCGTTTTCCAATACATTACGTGTTAAGTATCTGAAATGCTTGGAACCAGAAGTGTTTAGGATTTTTTGTAATATTTATTTTGGAATATCTCTATTTACATATAGGTACATAATGAGATATCTTGAAGATGGAGCTTAGGTTTAAAATCGAAATTAATGTATGTTTCATATACACCTTATTCACAGATTCTTAACTTTATATGCAATATTGTAAATACCTTTGTGTGTAACTTTGTGTATATGGTCCCATCAGAGAGCAAAGGTGTGACTATCTCAACCACACAGGTAGAGAGATTTGGAATATGTATTGTGGAAGGCTTTCATGGCTGGAATCACTGGGTTGCTGTAAGTTTTTCGGGCTGTGTGGCCATGTTCCTGAAGCATTCTCTCCTGACGTTTCACCCGCATCCATGGCAGGCATCCTCAGAGGTTGAGAGGTCTGTTGGAAACTAGGAAATTTTTTGGAATATTTTCGGTTTCAGAGTGCTGGCTGCTTAAGGTGTCTCCGCACTGTAGAATTAATGCAGTTTTACACAATTTTAACTGCCATGGCTTGATGCTAGACAATCCTGGGAGTTGTAGTTTGCTGAGGCCCCTGCGCTCTTGGGCAGAGAAGGCCGAAGACCGTGCAAAACTACAACACCCGGGGTTCCATTGCCTTGAGCCATGGCAATAAAAAGTGGTGCCAAACTCCATTAATTCTACAGTGCAGATGCGCCCAGAATTCTTTTGTCCTGATATGAAGCTGCCTTGTGGAGATTGGAGTACTGAAATAATTCCAAGACATTCAAGAAGCCTCTGTGGGCCTGGCTATCTTCTCTAATCAATGCCACACCCACCAGCCTTCTTGATCCCATCCATCCCTCTTGGGCTTCAATCTTATTTTGAAACAAGGATCCTAGAATATGAGCAAGCAAGGCTTTACATAGTCAGAACCATAGAGGTCGAAACACCTCCTGGCTGGTAGAGAAGACCAGGGACCATTCCACCCCCCCCCCTCTCTGTGCTTGTATCACGTGCTTATTTTTCTTCCTGTCGGCTGGGAAGTCGGGGCTAGCGGTGCGCATGCGCAGTGACGCACTTCCTGCCGTCTTTCTTTCTTTCTTTCTGGGCCTGTAGGAGCCTCAAGATGGTGAGTCCCTTCCGTCTCTTTTAGATCGGTGTCTTGTTTATTTAATCCGCTTCCATCCTCCTCGGCGCGCTCCGTATCTGCGCGGCTACTAACGCGGGATGGGAGTATGTGGGGTCGGCTGTATGGGGGGGCCCATATTGGGAGCTTTTCGGGCTGAGCCTCTCGGCGACGAAGCCGGAGACGAGAGCGAGGCTGTGCGGGATGGAAACCGAATCGTTCGGGTTGTTGTGCGCCTGCGCGGGAGAGGCGGCTTCACGGCCTTCTTTTGGACAGCAATGGGCGCATCTACACCAGGCACCCCCCAGATGTTGGGCCTCCAACTCGTAGAAGCATTAGCCAGCCTGCTCAGTGGGCAGGCATTCTGGGACTTGGAGGCCCAAACAACTGGAGGGCCGCAGGTGAAGGGCGGCAAAAAAGCCAAGGAGATTTTGGCCTGCATCAATAGGAGTCTGGTGTCGACTCTAGAAGATCCAGGGAAGCCGTGCTACCCCTCTATTCTGCCTTGGTCAGACCACATCTGGAATACTGTGTCCAATTTTGGGCACCGCAACTGAAGGGAGATGTTGACAAGCTGGAATGTGTCCAGAGGAGGGCGACTAAAATGATCAAGGGTCTGGGGAACAAGCCCTATGAGGAGCGGCTTGAAGAGCTGGGCATGTTTAGCCTGAAGAAGAGAAGACTGAGAGGAGACATGATAGCCATGTATAAATATGTGAGAGGAAGTCATAGGGAGGAAGGCGGGCGGAAGCTTGTTTTCTGCTGCCCTGGAATCTAGGACACAGAACAATGGCTTCAAACTACTTCCTAATGTTCTTCCAGAACTTCCTGACTGTGAGAGCCCTTCAGCAGTGGAACTCTCAGCCCTGGAATGTGGTTGAGGCTCCTCCTTTGGAGGTTTTTAAACAGAGGCTGGATGGCCATCTGTCAGGGGTGCTTTGAATGCCATTTTCCTGCTTCTTGGCAGGGGGTTGGACTGGATGGCCCATGAGGTCTCTTCCAACTCTATGATTCTATGATTCTGATCTACACTGCAATGAATAATAGTAATAACAATAATAAACTTTATTTATACCCTGCCACCATCTCCCCAAAGGGACTCAGGGTGGCTTATTATTAGTAGTAGTAGTATTTACCGCATTTGTATACTGCCTTTCTCAGCCCGGAGGCGACTCATGGAGGTTCACTGTCAGCAGCAATTTGATGCCTTAGCAATTATGAAAAAATACAGTTAAAACATTTATAAAAACAATTTAAACGCTTAACATGTGATATAAAAACAGCGCAACCTGTAAACACAAAATCATCGGCGTCTCCTTACTAAAAATGTTGTCCATTTGTATTATCAGTCGTTCCATATTTTCATTTTCGCCTAATTATGCTGCATTTGTGAAAGCTTGCTCGAAGCGCCAGGTCTTAACCTTTTTGCGGAATGTCAGAAGAGAGGGGACCGATCTTAAATCCCTGGAGCACTTTGTTCCACAGCCGAGGGCTCACCACTGAGAAGGCTCTGTCTCGTTCCCGCCAAGCGCATCTGCGAGTCAGGCGAGATCGAGAGCAGGGCCTCCCCAGAATATCTTAAGGTCCTAGATGGTTCATAAGGAGAGATATGAGGGCTGGTCAATAAGTCCGTGACTTTTTGAATGAAACAGGTTTTTGGATAAAAAATCATTTTATTTTTCAACGTAGTCTCCCTTGAGCTCTATACACTTTGTCCAATGTTTCTTCAATTTTTTATCCCTTTCAAAAATAAGATTTGTTGAGGTATTTGTTTGTGAGATGATTTCATTGTTGGAGTCAAATCTCTTTCCACCGAGCCATTTCTTCAGGTTTGGAAACAAGAAATAGTCACTCGGGGCTAAATCCAGAGAATAGGGTGGATGAGGGATCAATTTGTATCCCAATTTATGGATTGTTGCCATGGCAACTGCACATGTGTGCACCCTTGCATTGTCCTGGTGCAAAAGAACTTTTTTCTTGGCCAAATGCGGTTGGTTTCCCCCCCCTTCAAATCCTCATTAAATTGACCCAATAAGTTTGCATAATATTCGCCATTGATTGTTTTACCCTTTTGAAGGTAGTCAATGTCGATTATACCGCATGCATCCCAAAAAACGGTCACCATGACTTTATTGGCTGGCAAACCCACCTTGGCCTTCTTTGGCGCCAATTAACCCCGAGAAACCCACTGTTTTGACTGCTGTTTGGTCTCTGGTGTGTTGTGATGGATCCACGTTTCGTCCCTGGTTACAAAACGGCGCAAAACCCCGTCCATATTGCGGTTGAACAATGCTAAACACTCATGCGAAATTGTCACACGATTGCATTTGTGGTCGATTGTGAGCAAACACGGCACCCATCTTGCGGAAAGCTTTCTCATACCCAAGTGATCATTTAAAATTGAAACCACTGAGCCATGTGAGATGCCTATGGCTTCCACAATCTCGCACACTTTCAATCTCCGATCGGCCAACACCATATTGTGATTTTAAAAAATTGTTTTCGGTGTAGAGACCTCAACTGGGCGTCCAGAACGTTCGGCATCTTCCGTGCTTGTACGGCCACAACAAAATTCAGTAAACCACTTTTTTACCATTGAAATTGATGGTGCAGAGTCCCCATAGTATTTATCAAGCTCAGCCTCAGTTTGAGTGATGGTTTTTTTCTGCAAAAAAAATATTTAATGAGCACACGAAATTCACTTTTTTCCATTTCTCCTCAAATCATGCAGTAGTCTACCAATGGCTGTCAAACACAAACTAAATGACGCAGCTTGTTCAAATTTTGACAGGAGTCAAGTGACAGATGCCTGTTGACAGGAGCAGTGTTGCCCTTTCAGTTAAGAGGTGGGAAATTCAAAAAGTCACAGACTTATTGACCCACCCTCATACGTTTGGATAAGTAAGCCAGACCAGAACCGTTTAGTAGGCATGCTAAAATTGAAACGGAAATCTAATTGATTCGTTAGAAATCCGTAATTAATGGGACTTTTGTTGTTTTACGGATCGCTGCCCCGAACCAGGAAGTGGACTTCCTTTTACGGTCCGTGAGGCCAACAATTTGCGTTAGGATCGTTAGAAATTCTTAATTATTAATTAATTAATTATTGTACTACTCACTTCTCCCCCTCATTTCCTTCCCGCCTTCATTCAGCTTCTTATTTTTCCCGCATTTATATGGGGAACTGGAAGTGACGCTGCTGCTAGGTAGAGGCAATGCATTCTGGAAAGTGATTCACACACACACGCGCACGCTTCTCCTCTCTCTCCAGGCTTCCCCCCCCTCCTTCTCTTCCCCGTTGCTCTGCTGCCATGCATGCCCCATTGCAGGGGCCTGCTTCACACACACACACACACACGCACGCTTTTCCTCTCTCTCCCGGCGCTCTCTCAGATGCTTCTCTTCCCTGTTGCTCTGCCTTCTCCCATCGCAGGGACCAGCTGCAGCCCTCCAGGTACGTGTTTTGGACTTCAACTCCCACCATTCCTCACAGCCTCAGGCCTCTTCCTTTTCCTCTCAGCCTGGGCAAACTTGGGCCCTCGCTCCCTCAGGATCGGGGTGAGAGAGAGGCAGCGAGGAGCGAGGGGGGGGGCTCCTCCTCCTTTTCTTTTTCTGCTTCCAATAATAGAAAACCCCTCCCTCCCTCCCTTCCTCTTTCCCTCCCTCCTTCCTATTTGGAGAGTCCCATCTAGAATTCAGTGTGGTTTATTCAAGTTTTGGCCTACAACTCCCAGAAATCCCAGCCAATTTACCAGCTGTTAGGATTTCTGGGAGTTGTAGGCCAAAACCATCTGGAAAGCGCATGCTCTGGCATACAATTTCTAACGAATTTCGTTAGTACTTAAGTTACATTTCCGAAAATTTTGGGAATTTTTTTGTAAGTCTTTGATATACTAATCAAAAAAAAAATCCCCCCCCATTTGATTTTAGAATCGCCATTTTTCGATTTGTTATCATGCCTACCGTTTAGGGCTTTATAGGCTAAAGCCAGCACTTTGAATTGACATGAGGCTATGCCCAAACGAATTACAATAGAGCAAAAATACATATAAACAAAGCAATAACATCAAATAAAATACTTAGTAATAACATAGTAAAATAAAAATAACATAATCATAATATAAACAAATGATAAAATGGTAATAGAATTAGACAGAGAGAGGGGGGCCCACGACTAAAAGTGGATAGAAATTGATAAATCCCATAGGTGAGATAGGTAGAAAGTGCTATGGTTTGTGAGGGGGCTCAGACAGGATAACAGTGGAATTAATCTTCAACTGAGAGATATGGTGAAGAGCATCAGAAAGACAAATTGGACTTGAGACGCGACATGGCATAGAAATTGATGGTTCAGTCCCCAAAGGCACACTGGAAAAATGCAGTTAGACATCACTTTAACCATCATGGCTCAGTGCTATGGAATCATCATGGGGCTGTAGTTTAGTGAGGCATTTAACAAGGCGAAAGGCCTTGTTAAATTACAACTCCCAGGATTCAGTAACATGGAACCATTGTACGTAAAGGTGCTGTCAAACTGCACTCATTCAACCAAGTGAGTTTTACCTGAGTTTCTTCTCTGCTAGATCTGGATTGACTGAGCATACTTAGTTTGTTGTATTGCACTCCATTTTCCAATTCAGAGTTAGGGAATATTTTGTGTGTATGCGTATGTATATATATATATCAATGAGACTGAGGTTCAGGTTTTTGACCCTTTAAAAAAACCTTGGAATATACACCAAAGTGGATCCTTGTTATCTGCTGGGTTTTGGTTCCAGGACCCTTGTGGATACTAAAATCTGTGGATGGTCATGTCCCATTATATACAATGACATAATAGAATAAAAAGGTAAAGGTTTCCCCTTGACATTAAGTCTAGCCGTGTCCCACTCTGGGTGGTGGTGCTCATCTCAATTTCTCCGTAGATGCATCCAAGGTCATGTGGCTGGCATGACTACATGGAGCGCCCTTATCTTTCTGCCAAAGCGGTATCTATTGATCTATTCACATCTGCATGTTTTCGAACTGCTAGGTTGGCATAAGCTGGGCCTAACAGCAGGAGCTCACCCTGCTCCTCGGATTCGAACTGCTAGCCTTTCGGTCAGTAAGTTCGGCAGCTTAGCAGTTTAACTCGCTGCGCCATTGGGGGCTCTATAGTAGAATAGTGTTGCTTATAAAAAACGGCAGATTTGAATTTTTTGAAAAATGTTTTCAAGCCATAGGTGGTTGAATCAGCAGGTGCAGAATCCGTGAAATAGAGAATGCTGACTGCTTTCAAGTTACCCAAATGTAAGGGTGCATTTACATAGCAGTTTGATACCACTTTAGCTGCCATGGTTCAGTGCTATGGAATCATGGAAATCATACTTTGGTGTGGCAGCAGCACTCTTTTGCCTTGGGCCTCACCACACTCCAACTCCCAGGATTCCATAGCTTTGAACAATGAAAGTTAAAGTGATGTCAAACTGCATTTAACTGAATTTTAAACACGTGCCCGGTGCTTACAGTTTTTAAATCTTTGTTCTGTGTATTTTAATGTATGTATTTCATAGAATATATGTATTCTACATAATGTTTTATGATGATGTGTTTTTAACTATGTTGTGCCCCGCCCCGAGTCTTGAGGAAAGACTGGTTTGAAATATTATTCTATAGCAGGGGTACTTAGACCGTTTGAAGAAGAAAAAAAGAATTACTATGCACACTGCACATCTCTTATTTGTAGTGCAAAAAAATTTGAAAGAACAATACAATATTTAAAATGAAGAACAGTTTTAACCAGTGTAAACTTACCAGTTTTCAATGAGAAGTGTGTGACTACCTTTGGCTGATGAGATAGTCAAGTTAATTGGGATTGTTTTTGTGTGCCTTCAAGTTGTTTCAGACTTAGGGTGACCCTAAGGTCAGGATAGGAGTCAGGTAAATGACCTTGAAGGCCTGTGAGCCTGTTTGGGGACCCTAAAACTTAAGCTGTTCATGGAATCAGTCAGGTAAAAAGACATGACAAACATCTTAGGATGATAACTACTTTACTTCCTTTGTAAACATAGAACCAGGAGGGATCACAAGGGCCATCCAGTCAATTCCCTGATGTGCCTCTTGGAGACCACAGGGACTATCCACTCCAACCCTACTCTGGCATGTAGGAATATACAATCCAAGCACTTCTGACAGATGGCCATCCAGCCTCTGCTTCAAAACCTCCAAACTCCACCACACGTCCAGACAGCATATTCCACTGCTGAACTGCTCTAACCACTAGGACATTCTTCTAATGCAGTGGTTCCCAACCTTGACCAGGGACCACTCTCCGACATTAGTTCCAAAAGGCTTACAAATCAGTTTTTGGCCAATTTTAGATTTGCTTTGGTTATTTGGGATGCTGATTCAGAAAATTGCCACATCGGCTCTAATTCCTGATACAGAATACTTGCCATCCAGTAGTTGCCTTCTGCTCACCCACCGAAACCATATTTAATAATCTAGAGCTGATGTGGAAGTAATATTTTGTGGGTAGTCAGTCTTTCCCCTCGTGACATCCCTGTTGCCTCAGCACTATAAGAGGGTTTCGCAAGACTAGTTGCTCTCATTGCCGCATGGTTTCGAGGCAGCAGTATAGTAATGATGAGGCTGCGGAATATATTTCCGTTCTTGTGGACCACTGGTGGTCCACGAATTACAGGTTGGGAACCATTGTTCTAATTCTTAGGAAACATTTGTTGCTTAGAATCTATTTTCCTGTAATTTTAATCTGTTGCTCTGTGTCTATCCATCCCCCCAGTGCCACCCCCCCAAGCATCATGTATTGAAGCAGGAGGAAACTTAATCTTGTGAAGGATGGGAGCAAATCCTCATCAAGTTTTTCCCTAAAATAACCATGTATTTGAAATGAACTAGGAGCATCTACTGATTTTTTCCCCAGATAAATCAATGTCCCTTTTCAGTAATTGAACACTAAGCCCAGTGTTGTGGTATCTGACTTGTCAAAATCCTGCCACCTGGTGGGCTTTTTGTGTCAGAGCAATACAGAAGCCTTTGGTAATTGCAGTTTTATATAGATGACACTGTCAGCAGTGAAGCTGAAGAAGTGGATTGAAATTCACAATCATACTAAAAAAAGCCATGTCTCCGCAACTTATTTTTTGTTTTCCATTTTATATATGTGCAGATAATAACACAGAACTATAATTAATGATTTTAAAGAATAATTGCTGATTTGAGGGACGTTTACATCTTTGCACTGAAGAGCGAATTTAGCTGGATGTGTCTTGACATGCAGTGTTTTTCCATCTGGTTCAGGTTAGCATAGCAAAATGCAAATGTGTTAGCAGTGATGACAGGCGAACATTTCAGCCATTTATCTTTAGAGAACCATCGCCTCATGGGCATCTTGCCTTTTGCTGGAATTGACAATAGCTGGGCATGGGGTCATGATTGAGAATGGGGCACTGAGTTTTTTTCGTCTGGATTACTGTTTTTACTTGTGCGCTAATCCTTTTAAATTCATTGGGATTTGTGTAGACACACATGGAATCAAACCATTTCAACTTTCCTTCACAGGATTGAAATGTGTCTAGTTCATTGGCTGTTGTAATAGAGACAGTACTAATAAGTTTGCCGGTTGTGAGAATGTGACATCATTCATTTTTCTTTTGCGACAGGCCAAGCGCACCAAGAAAGTTGGGATTGTGGGTAAATATGGCACCCGATACGGAGCTTCTCTGAGGAAGATGGTGAAAAAGATTGAAATTAGCCAGCATGCCAAGTACACCTGCTCCTTCTGTGGCAAGGTGAGAGGTTTTTCTCATTCTGCAGGACTTCTGATCAACAGTAGAGTTTATGAAAGAAGATTGCTCTTCTCTTAACTTTTTGGGATGTGTTCTCTTCTGAAAAAATGGGTTTCGAGGCATCTTGTAGGCAATACAGGCTGAGCCTTCCTTAACCAGAATTCCCAAAACTAATACTCTTGCTGCTAATTGTCCACTTTTGCCCACTGAATTTTTCCTCAAGGAGCCCCAATTGAGTAAAGACAAGGTGAAGGGAAAGGAAGGGGGGTAGCTTACGCAAGGCCACTGTAAAAAAAAAAACACAACACAATGACAACAACACATCTCTTGACATTTCCATGATCTCTTTCCATCTGGCCAATGGCAGTCAGCAGTGGGATGGGTGATCTGGAAATGGCCACAATGAGTAACCCCATTGGCTGTCATATGTATCCACCCCCCAGTGAGCAGGAAGATTTCCTCCTTTACTAGCTGATTTGCTAAATGTGTAGGAACTGTGTTGACAGTCCTTGAAAAAAACCCAGCAGGCATTGAATGTGTGATTAGCCCAATTTATCTCCATATATATGCAAATACAGGGATTTGAAAACAAAAAGTTCTGATCCTAGATAAGGGAGACTTGACTTGTAGTGTTCTGGGGAAAAGATGGGGTATAAATCCAATAAACAAATAAAATGATCAATCTCTCATCCTGGTTGTAATTGTATGGGTTTTTTGGTAATATTTTTCCACTAAGTAAAAGCAATTAGTGTAAAAAAAAAACCCTGCTTCATATGATATGTTTTAATTTTGGATATCATGTGCTCTGATGAGGAAGAAACCGAACATCCAGAATAAATGTCAGCTGCTTACTAAAATTCAGAGTAGACGAGAGTTTATTTTTATTGTAGGTGTGCTAAAACACATAAACGAACCATCCAGAACTACTAGTTCCTTTTTTGAGTCAGCTCTGCCGGTGAAGTTTGGGCATTCAGCTTTTTTGTCTCTTTCCCAACACTGTTACTGCTTTCTTTTGCTCAAGTTTTAAATCAAGTAACTTCTTTTTGTGACAGAGAATATAGCTGATCATTTTGATGAATACTCTGGTGTTTCTGTGTATGCACAAACTGGCATTTGCTAGATCACACACAACTACATTGTGCCAGATATGCCCCCTTTACAATTTCATCTTAATAAGCCCCCTAATTCCTTTGGTGGGGTGTGGTTGAGAGAATTTTCACTGTATTTTCATATGCCCCCTCTATTTAGGCCTAGGAGAGGGCTTTTTTCTAAACCCCTAGGTTCTGGGTAAGAGGTGGCCCTCTCTCTGGGCTGTTGTCTTTCCTCCCAGGCATACATGGAGGCATCCTTTTGGCCAGTCAGAATCTGGTTTGGGGTGGTCAGAGCTGCTCCAGCTACAAAATGTCTGAATCTGTATCCTACTCTTTATATTTGTGAAATGTTGAGAGAAGGGGAATTTCTGTAAATGCACAATAGATAGCCTTGGACAAGTCTGTAAGTGCAATGTTTTTATTACAGACTAAAATGAAGAGGAAAGCAGTGGGCATTTGGCACTGTGGCTCATGTATGAAAACAGTAGCTGGTGGTGCCTGGACATACAAGTAAGAGAAAATCAGTGTTGCGCTGGGGGTTGTGTCTGGGAGGAGGGAGGCCGATTTTCATCAATGATGCGTACTTGCTTTGAGCTGAATAGCTAAGTGGAGATAGCCAACTTAATAATGTTCCTGCTCTACTGATGAGCCATAAAAATATATGTTCTTGCCAATCAGTGATATGATCAGTGAGAAAAAAGAGACTGAGATGATCAGATCATTGGTTTTTACTGGACTTGTTTTTCTTATTATTTCTTCCTTCCACCAAAAAAAGCTTCTTCAGATAGAAATATTCACTAAATGAATCCAGAAAGCTTTGAGTTATTTTTTCCATTAATGTGTTACGTTTTCAGACTTGATGTAAGATTACCTTTGTGCAGGGTGCAGACTAGATAATAGTGGAAATGCTTGTGTACATTTACAATAAATATGAACAGCTACAGGGTTTTTTTAAAATTCACATTAATCCTTGATAAAACCAATTGCCTTTTCCTTCCCATTTATTCTCACTGGTTGGACCTAATCACAAAGACTATATTTTGTGTCACTCTATTCTTACCCAACTCTTTGGCTGTTTAAAATGAAGTAAAAACCTTAAAAATAATTAGTTTCACCAATAAGCAATAGGAAATATTGAGAAAGTGCAGTGTGCTGGTTTTGGTGTAACATTTACACTTTTCTTTCCCCCCCTTCCAGCACCACTTCAGCAGTGACAGTGAAATCTGCCATTAGAAGACTGAAGGAATTAAAAGACCAGTAAAAGCATATTTTTGTTCCAGTACTGTGTGTCTTATTCCATTGTCTCAATGCATGTGCTCCTTCACCAATTAAAGGTGTTTGTAAAGCTACATCCTGGTCATTTGTTATGTGGATAGTACCTCTTTAGGCAATGTACCTTTGAACAGTCTGCAGACCAAGTGCTATACATGTGCTGCTCATAAGTGTGTTTATGCCATTCCTGAATCACTTCAAACAAACAAAAAAGAATGTACTAGATACATTTCCCAAAGAGATGTAGTAATAAAATCCCAGAGTGTGATGAACAAAATTCACAGAGTGAAGACCACTGATTTATATGAGAGACTTAAGCACATTCATTACCTGTTGAAATTATTTATGCTCAACTGACCAAACCTTTGGTCTTTCCCTTTCTTCATTTGGGCCCCCGGCTAGCATTCATACACCTTTTGTTTTCTTGGGATTTTAGAGGTGCTAGTCCTGTAGACAATAGTAGCTTCAGATATCAGATCCTTTTGCAATTTTGGTCAGATAAGACCACAAAAAGCTCACATTTTATGAGTGCTGTTGCTTGGAAGCAATTTTTAATAAGGAGGTTCACTAAGAAAAACTAGTATTAAAAAGAATTGTGTTGCATCTGTTTTAGAATTTAAAAAATCAAGTAGCACCTTTGAGACCAATTGTTATATTCTGGCACGAACTATTGCAGACTCCATTTTTTCACTGCATGGAAAGAACCCTCTGTGAGCAGACATATATAGAAGTAGGGAAGGAGGTGAAGGTGATTCCAAAATCTGAACTTGCCCACATGGGTAGCTGAGGTAGGGACATTTCTGATGCTTGGATGTATACAAACTTTGTTTCATGCACAAAGTTGTTTAAAACGTGGCTTTCATATTTAGAATTGGGTCCAATTTCAAGGATATCTCATTATGAACATTAATGCAGTTTTGTATAGGTATTCCAAATCGAAAGTGTGTGTTGGCCATCACAAAGTGCACCACACCAATTCAGATAACCCATAAAACACAATTGTGCCCCATTACCTCTGTTTCTGTCAGCATCAATTCACCAACTTTTCCCTCATTTTCTGTGTTCTGAAAGACGTTTAGTGCACAATTGCTTCTGCCCCACAAATGTCTTCTGCCCTATAGTTTTACCCTGTGTTTTGCACAAAATTGTGGGCTACAGTTTGGATAAAATGCATCCAGATCTCTCCTGCATGTCCTGTTAATTGTCAGTGAAATGGAAATACGTTTTGGGAATGCAGAGTTCAGATTCATCTATTTGTTGGATTGTAGTGAAACTGAAGCTTCAGTTCTGCAAGTGGCCTCATGTGGGAGCTGCAGCTCTACCAATTCCAGCTACTCTTCCTTCTAGTTAATTTGGTTTTCCTGCAAATCACAATTGTACCTCTGCATTCAGCTGTGTTTCTGAACTTACACAGCACATGATGGAAAGGGAGTTTTCCCCACAGAGATGAAGAGGCAACTAAGTGGAAAGGTGTATCTATACTTTTCAGAGAGGTTTAACATTGTGATTTATATGCTGATACATTTTAATTAACAGACTCTGTTTTTCCCTTGCAAGTCATACAGTGAAATTGATCTAGCATTGCCTTTCTGATGCAATTTCAAATGCTCAAACTGAACCATACACATGCGACTTTCCTTTTTGGTAATAAATGGCTGTATTGGGGCTAGAGGTTTGCTTTCCTGCTCAGGCGGTACATTTTGGGTCCTTCCACATAACTACACAGTTACCGTACAGTAAGTATACCTTTAAGTGCAATGGCCGCATCCTATGAAATCCTGGCTCTACCTGAGGAGTCTAAATCCCTAAACCAACATTCCTAGGCTCTAGTCTATAGGATGCAGCCATGGAAGTTCAAGTGGAATCAGAGGGCCCTTTCGTAAACAAAAGAATGTCCACTGTTTTCTTCCAATAGAAATGTACTTCATGAAGTAGATATTCTTAACCCTTTTCCTGATACTTTGAAAACCGTTCCAACAGCATTTTTCGAGAGAAATGGTCCATAGCTTTTAGTTGGTTCTCCGACCATTTCTGGCCCAACATTAAGAAATATTTGTAGTAACTACCCCTGTCCATTCCGTTTCTTAAGGAATGTAGAACTGCACAAACAGCAGAACAGGCCTCTTAGTGTTTGCACTAGCTTCTCAAAACCTGAAAGCAAATACTCTACATAAAAAACAACTTTAGAAGATTTAACGATACGCATTGAGAACTAGCATGCTTTGAGCACTATACTATGTCTTTGAACATCAGGGTTTGATGTCCTGCTTACTAATGGAAACCCACTGATGATCTTGAGCAAGTCACATACCCTCGGGCCCAAGAAAACCTTATGATTGACATACATTAGAATGACCTGAAGACACACAACAAAGGTAAGCACTACCATGCTCCCACAAATTAAGAAAATGCAGATTCTGCAGAGATTTAGGCCCCTTCTACACTACCATATAATCCAGATTATCAAAGCAGATCATCCACCCACACCTGCTTTGAACTGAATTATATGAGTCTACACTGCCATATAATCCAGTTCAAAGCAGATAACCTGGATTTTATATAGCTGTGTAGAAGGAGCCTTAATGCCCTCCAAGCACAGTACCAACATTGCAATAAGAAATCCTGCCATTCTGATCCAAAGAGGAGAATCAACAATGATGGATATTCAGCAGGGTCCATTGAGACAACTTTCAAACAAAAACCCAGATTGGAGAATTATAATGTTATGGCCAGTTAAACATCTTTGATTACACCAAGAGCTGAAACACACTTTTGTTTGGCATCCCATTTACCGTAATTTATTTGAGCTTTCTCATAGTTCAGCAATCAAAAACAGAATAGAGAACAAAAATAGTTATGACTTCTAAACAGGACTACAAATTGTGAGCTGATGCTTGCAGTATCTGTATGGAAACCAGCCCAATTAATCTTTGATGGATATCAACAAAAAAGCGATAGCACCAATTTATTTTAAAAAATCAATGACAAGGTGTTGGGACTATGAAATTTGGATGCCTCCAAAAGGGGAAAGAAAGCACCCCAGCAGCATTGATTTAATGGCCCTAAAACTTGTAGAAGCAGGTTTTCCACCAGGTTCTAGGTTTACGCTCACAGAAGAATCTACTGCTAAAGCTGTAACTTTGCAAGGCAGGGGACATTACCCATCAAGGCACTAATATTAGTGTTCTCCTTGGATGCTGAATAGATTGGAAATGGACAGTAAGTAACATTGAGTATACCCCATGCTCACCCACCCGTTTTACTGGGTTGAGGATGGGGGATGGGTTTCCAACATTAAGGCAAGTTCCTGTTTGAGAAATAAGGGAATGGATTTGGGACATGCCAAAACAATTGGGGTAAAGCATTGCCATGCATGGCAAAGGCAGGGAGTTCCCATCACTAACTGGGCAGTGAGAGAACCCTCATTACATTCAGAAATTATCGCAGCAGGTTAGATGACCATCTCTTATCCAAACAAGGGGAAAATTTTCATGAAAATTTTGGGATTGCTGGCCATCCCTTTATCTCCTTTGCTCTTTTCCACCCTTCGTAGATGATGGATCTGTCTTCCTACAATGTTTCCAGCTTTTCTTTCGGGGTATAACCCAGCAGTGGTCATTTGCGCTGGCCAATTTATCAACAAATGTATTTTGCTCTAACTTTTACTCCCTTTTTAGCAGCTTATCTCTGCTTTGTGCCCCCTCAAAACAAAATAAAATAAATCAGTGGAAAAATTAAGCCAATTCTCTTGGAACAAGTCAACACATATTTTAGATATGGTGTGGCAAATGCTCCAGGCAATTATTAACCATATTTTCACAAAGGGGTGTGAGAAGAAAGATAACTATGGGTGATATCCCTAGCCACAGAAGGGGTTTACCTTCCAAGATGGTAACGGACAAAAAAGCTCCTCCAGCAACTAGCGATACCAAGGGCTCCCAGAAGAAGAAACCCCACAAATTCTCTACCTGCTGAACACTGAAAAGTTCTACCAAAAAGGAGGAAATGTTGGCTTGCTTTTTTCCCTCTTACAATATATATCCCACCACCCAACCTCAATTAAGCCAAGTATATGAACCTCATAGTCAATGTAGCTCCTAAGTCAATATTCAATACCTGCATGATCCACACAGAAACAAAATCAAAAGTGTGTGTGAAACAATATCAGAGAAACCTGATCCATTCTTGTGAACAAGATAAAGGCCACTGTTTCCTCTCTAGTCCTCACATATTATTTATTAACCTACATGTGTGTGTTTGTATATGCGGGTGTGTGTGTGTGTGTGTGTGTGTGTATTATATGTCTGTATGCACTTCAGGGGCTTTAAAAAGCACTATATATGACTTTCAAAAAACAGACATTGCTCACCTGGGTCATCAGCACCAGGAGGACAAGACATTGGCTGAAGCTTTACACATGGGTTTTATATGGGTTTTTGCTTCTTTGGGGAGGGGAAAATGGAAATTGGGGTCATTCTCCTGAAATCTGACTCTTCTCCCACTTAATTTTAAAAGAAACTATTCAATATAGAAAAGGGTAGCATCAGCCTTAAATGATTTTTTCCCCTTATTACCAGTACATTTCAGGACCTGGCCTATTAAAGGGTGAATGTAAGGCTCTACAACATGGCTTGTGTTATTCCATTTGTAATGGATTAAGTTCTCTCTATGGTTGTAAGGACTTACTGATGGAGTGGGGTGGAAGCTGTACCTCCATGGACCCGAAGTGAAATGCCTTATGGAAGAAGAAGGTGACAAGGTCTAGCTCCCTCTACAAAAACCCCTCCATGATTTTCAAGAAGCAGAGTAGCATTCCTATTGAAGAGGTTCTAAACAGCATTTCTCCCAACCACTCAGGGATGCTACAAATCACCTAATGACCAAATGGGACCAGCAGGAAGAGGTTGGTCAGGTTGTTCTGAGTAGCAGGCAATATATGCAGTATTTACAATCTTTGGTCTTTGGTGTATGTGGGGTGGGAGTTGGGGTGAATATTCTCTCATCCAGCCTGGTGGGAGCTTGAGCACCTTGGTTCTTTGGAGAGACCTGGGTGAAGAAGGTAAGTGAGTCCCCTCTCACAAGATACCACCAGTCCTGCTACTATCAAGGCTGTGTCCAGCCCAAGAGAGGCAATGGCTCTCAGAAAAAAAGTTGAGAAACCAGTCCCTCCATCCTCAGCCTATTTGCAGTTCTTCCACAAAAAAAGGCAAGCGAGAGAAGCTTTGTGGACCCACAAAGAACTGGGAACCACTGGAAAGAAAAGGAATAATAATAATAATAAAATAAATCAAGATGCATTGAAACCCATGTAAAAACCAGCACTGAAACTAGGCCATGCTGCCTGCCAGTGAGTGAAAAGGTGTCCATCTATTGCACATGCAAGCCATGTGCTCCTCGATCCTCTTGTTCATGCCCAGTGTAGAAAAGGTGGCATTCAGGATCTCCACGGATTATGGGTGCTCCTTGGATGGTTTTTCCAGTATTGGGATTAACACACCAGCATTCCCCTCGCTGGCCATTCACTGACATTTTGCACTAAACATAGAGAAAAGGAAACACAAAAAGTAATTTAAAACATGTCCTACATAGCAAGACACACAAAACAGATTTTACTTTCCAATCAACGTACGTATTGTTACTCAGTCAAGGTGCCTGCTAGTTTGTGGAAAGCTACACTCTGAGTTTTAGATCACCTGTGACTTAAAATGAGACCAAAACCCTAAAATTATAGAGGTTTGAGGAACCTCAAGGGTTATCCAGTGCAACCCCGTCATGCATGGACACACAACTGAAGCATTCCTAAAAGATGCCCATCCAACCTGTTCAAAGATCTCCAAAGGAGGAGAGCCTGCCTTCTGAATTTGTCCATTTCAATTTTGAACAGCTCTTACTGTCAGGACATTCTTCTTAACCTTTAGGTGATTTGAATCCATCATATCATAGTCTTTGAAGGAGCAGAAAACAAACATGCTCCATCTCCTCATATCACTTTTCAATGTTATCTAAGCTAAACGTAGCCCATTCTCTAAATTGAATCCCTCACGGCTTTAAACACTTCGTTTCTGAAACGAGATAAACCCTGTTTTGGGAGGCTGGGACAATTAGAGATAAAACTCCACAGACTTCAACTTGCACACCAAAGATCCAGGAATCTCCTCCTCCCCCAAACTGAGAAACAAAGCCCCAGTGGTCTCCAATTGATTAATAGAGATAGTTGGGAGACAGTCCTTTTGTCACTGTGAGTACTTCTAAGAGCTCCTGGCAAGACTGTCATCATGGGCAATCACTTGTGGCCAAGTATCCAGAGGTAGACTCTTGATATCAGTAGTGGAAAGTTGGATGCCATCCATAGCATATGATTCTAGAAGTGTGACCATGTAATGTAACATTACCAGCTAATATGCCAGGTAAAGAGTTTTTCCAGCTGATACGTCAGCCAAGAGCCGGGGTATCTCTCTCCATTGGGCAAAAAGAGAAGAGAAGGACAGGTCTGAAACAAAATACTCTCAGCCATGAGTATTCTCAATCCTTCGAGGAACCCACACAGGCTGTGCAGGATTGCTTCAGTTGGCTTCCAGAGAAAATCGCTAGCTAATACAACACTGTTAGATAAGTGCCTGAAAATCCTATTCTATGCCAAGGGAATGGAGATTTACTTGCACCCATGGATTCCCTACAATCAAAGAAAATTTTGGGAAAGTCCCAATACTCTGATGAATGTTGACTATCCTGGCTTTTGAAGGACAAAGTGCTGGGCTAGTAATAGTCACAGCCATCAGCCTCATACTGTTTCTACAAAGGACTGCACAATTTGTGTTTGCCTTGATTACTAATCTGAACAATTGCCTATTCATTTATTATTTATTTATTTTGCATAT
Source organism: Anolis apletophallus (assembly GCA_030556195.1). Taxonomy (NCBI): domain Eukaryota; kingdom Metazoa; phylum Chordata; class Lepidosauria; order Squamata; family Anolidae; genus Anolis; species Anolis apletophallus. Next base: position 114,660,192 of record JARBWK010000002.1, on the reverse strand, counting down.
TTGTATCCCATTCTTCTCACCCCCAGAGGGGGACTCAGGGCGGCTATGCTTATGTCTGTTACCCATTTGCAGCACAAAAGTCCACACTGAGTATACTACTGCCTGAAGTTTTGAGCTGATCTAAAGGAAACCTGTATGTTGATACAGGACAAGGCTGTGCTGATGTGCAAGCTCCAAAATGCCCTGCTAAATGCCCTCAAGGATGATTATGTTGAAGGGGGATTAAGCCACAGCTGTGGGTGTGGGCCTTCCAAGGTAATTAGAACCTTAAGCGAATGAAGGATTGCCTCTTTCATCCCCAAAGAAAGAAAGACAGCAGCCACACCCTCCATTTATGTTCACACCCAATATGTCCAGCACAGTAATCACTAAGAAAAGAGAGTGGGGGGCATGCCAGCTGGCCTTCACACCGGGGGAGGAAAGAGCAAAGAAATGTTGCCTTACCAAGAAAATCTAGAGAGATTGGCAGGTCCTCGCTTCTTCGTAGGAGGATGCGCCAAAGAAATGACTTTTGGCTTCCATGATCTTTGCTTGCCCTTAGTCTTTACTGCTTGAGATTTGGTGCCTTACAGGTGTTTAGGCTCAGGTTGTTAATCTGTACTTAGGCACAAAATATTTCCATAATTCCTTGATTCTTGTCTTTTTTGAAATGCCTCAGAATGGCTCAAAGGGATGCAAAGTTGGGTTCAAGCACTGAAGTGACAACACAATGAGGCTCTTAAGAAAACAGTGGAAACTCTTCAGATGAAGCCCCATTTCCACCAGCATCAGTCATGATGAATAAGAGTCATTGACAGGGAGGGCTGCTAGAACTGTTTTGTTCTGCATGATTTTTGAATAATTTTAAGTGTACAGACAGTCCCTGAGTTGCAAACATCTGCTTTGAGTCCCCTTTGGGGAGATAAAGTGGGTCACAACAACAACCAGTTGAGACCTGGAAAGGGGGGAGCTGGTGTCGCAGTGGTCTATAAGAATTTCATCTCCCTGACCAGGTACCCCATTCCGCAGTCAACCACATTCGAATGTGTTGGTCTGAGGGTAGGTGACCGGGACAGGATAGGGATTTTGTTACTGTACCGACCACCTTGCTGTTCCCTATCTGAGCTAGCCAGAGTAGTCTCAGGCCTGGCAAAGGTGGCACAGAAAACATCTATAGCTGCCAAGGTTGCCTCCGCTAAGAACCATCCAGCGGAACTGTTCCAAGTTGTCAGAGGACTATTAAATCCACCACAGAGTGAGATCCCAGACAGCTCGGCGGTGCACAGTGAAGAATTTGCTCAGTTCTTCACCGATAAAGTTGCTTTGATCCATTCCGATTTTGATACCACTTTAACGGCAGTCTCTGAGGATGTGACACAAGCATCTGCTTGTCCGGTTTTAATGGATTCAGTCCAATTGGTTCAGCTCGAGGATGTGGACAAGATCCTTGGAGAGGTGAGGCCTACCACATGCATCCTAGACCCCTGCCCATCCTGGCTGATCAAAGAAGCCAGAGGGGGGTTGGCAGAGTGGGTTAAGGTGGTGGTTAATGCCTCCTTACAGGAGGGAAAAATTCCAGCCAGCTTAAAACAGGCTGTTATAAAAACCACTGTTGAAAAACCATCACTAGACCCCACTCAATTAGTCAACTATCGGCCTGTTTCCAATCTCCCCTATTTGGGCAAAGTCATGGAACGTGTAGTGGCCACGCAACTCCAGGGGTTTCTGGTAGACACTGATTATCTTGATCTGGCTCAGTCTGGCTTTAGGCCGGGACATGGCATTGAAACAGCCTTGGTCGCCTTAGTAGATGATCTACACCAGGAGCTAGACAGATGGAGTGTGTCCCTGTTGGTTTTGCTGGATTTCTCAGCAGCTTTCGATACTGTTGACCATGGTATCCTTCTGGGACGCCTCACAGCAATGGGACTTGGAGGTACTGTCTTGCACTGGCTCCAGTCCTTCCTTGAGGGTTGGTCCCAGAGGGTGTTACTGGGTGACACCTGTTTGACCCCTCTACCGTTGTCGTGTGGAGTCCCTCAGGGTTCAGTATTGTCCCCGATGTTATTTAAGATCTACATGAAACCGCTGGGGGAGATCATCCGGTGTTTCGGAGTAAGGTGTTATAGGTACGCAGATGACATCCAAATCTGTCACTCCTTTCCACCTGTTTACTAAGGATGCTGTTCAGACTTTGAACCGATGCTTGGCTGTTGTGTCGGATTGGATGAGGGCTAGCCAATTGAAACTTAATCCTGACAAGACAGAGGTCCTCCTGGTCAGTTGTAAGGCCGAACAGGGCATAGGGTTACAGCCTGTGTTGGATGGGATTACACCCCCCCGAAGACGCAGGTTCGCAGTCTGGGAGTGATCCTGGATTAATCGCTGAGCCTGGAACCCCAGGTCTCGGCGGTGGCCAGGGGAGCTTTTGCACAGTTAAGACTCGTGCGCCAGCTGCGCCCATACCTTGGGAAGTCTGTTCCCAAGGTATAGTCACATCCCGAATAGATTACTGCAATGCACTCTACGTGGGGCTGCCTTTGAAGACAGTTCGGAAATTGCAACTAGTCCAACGGGCAGCAGCCAGATTACTAACCAGAGCTACATACAGGGAGCATACCCCCCCCCCCTGTTGTGTCAGCTCCACTGGCTGCCTGTCCATTTCCGAGCTCAATTCAAAGTGCTGGTTTTGACCTAAAAGCTCTATACGGTTCTGGCCCAGCTTATTTGTCCGAACGCATCTGCCTGTACGTCCCACCTCATAATTTAAGATCATCCGGGGAGGCCCTGCTCTCACTTCCGCCAGCATCTCAACTGTGGCTGGCGGGGACGAGAGACAGGGCCTTCTCGGCTGTGCCCCACCCCCACCCCCGTGGAAAGCGCTCCCAAGCGAAATACGATTGACCCCATCCCTCCTGGCATTTAGAAAAAAGGTAAAATCATGGTTATGGGACCAGGCCTTTGCACAGTAACTCAATGCAGCACATTAATTGGAATGGACTGATATGACGACGAATATGAGAATATGGCTTACCGTTATCGATTGGGTGTGGATTGGATATAGTTGGAATATTATTTTAAATTAATTGACTGTTGATAACCTGTTGATCGGTTGTTGTTTTTAACTTTGATTGTATTTATGGTTTTATATTGTCTATTGTCTCCGGCATCTAATTGCTGCCTTGTTAGCCACCCTGAGTCCCACCTTTGGGGTTGAGAAGGGTGGGGTAAAAATACTGTAAATAAATAAACAACTGACTTACATATGCCTCATAGCTAAGAATAGGGGTGGGAAAACAGGGAGAGAAATCTACCTCTAGGAAAGAAAATTCACTCCTGGTTGCTTGCGTGCGTAGATATATATATATATATATATATATATATATATATATATATATACGCACTTACGCACGCAAGCAACCAGGAGTGAATTTCCTTTCCTAGAGGTAGATTTCTCTCTATATAGCATGCGTGTGTATGTGTGTGTGTGTGTGTGTGTGTGTATATATATATATAGACACACACACTTAAAAATGTACCTGTTCCAACTTAAATAGAAATTAAACTTAAGAAGAAACCTATAGAACTTATCTTGTTCCCAACTTGGGGACTGTAATTGCTCTTCTCATTTTTGTGTCATCTCTCCCCCCCCCCCCCCCCCAATCTGTTAAGACCTTCATCATTTTTACATTAGAACACTGGTTCTCAACCTGTGGGTTCCTGGGTGTTTTGCCCTACAACTCCCAGAAATCCCAGCCAGTTTACCAGCTGTTCAGATTTCTGGGAGTTGAAGGCCAAAACATCTGGGGACCCACGGGTTGAGAATCACTGCATTAGAAGTTACCTTGGAGGCCCTTATGGTGAAATGTGGCTCATTAATAATCCTATCAGGTTTTTTTAAATTAAAAAATACAATCTAAGGATCTCTGGATGATCACAGTTTCTCTCCCTTGGAAAATACAGATTTTCAATCTAATACCTCACAATGAAAGTCAAAGGTTATTTATCTGGAACTGGATGGGTGAAGGACACTTTGCTTCTGAATGAGATGTGGAAGCACACTGCATTATTGCAGTTGAAAAAGGTTTCAGAGTGTGCAACACAAGACAGCCAGTGTGGAATAGTGTAGGAGTGTTGGGCTCAGACCCAGTCTTCAAATTCTTACTCATCCATAGAATCCCATGAGGTGACACTCTCTCATCCTCAGTTGAAGACAAAAGTAAACCTGTGGTAAATAAACCTTTCCAAAATGTTTTCAGTTGGGTAACTATAAATTAAGAATGGACTTTAAGCACTATAACAACAACAAATAACAAAAAAACCCCCATTGGTTGGAATCTGTGCATTGGTAGAGTCTGATGCACGTATTTGCAATTCAACAGTTTCCAGTGTCTTTGCTACGTAGATGAGTATATGTCAAGTTATGAAATGTATACCATGGTAGACAATTCTGGCCATAATCTTTACAGTCAGGATAAGGTGTTTTGTTGCCTGAAGCCAATGCTCCCCATATTGTATGGGGAACAAGCAGTGAAGAAAGGGAGTTTCTTTCTCTCTAAACCATGATTCCCCCTAGAGTTTCTAAAGCAGGCGTGGGCAAATTTCAGCCCTCCAGGTGTGTTGGACTTTATCTCCCCAAAATCCCAGCCAGCTTACCAACTGTTAGTAATGGTAGAAATTGAGTCCAAAACACCTGGAGGGCCGAAGTTTGCCCATGCCTGTTCTAGAGATTATTCTGGTGATTTTTTAAAAGATTACCCTTTCCATCTTCATAACTCTCAAACAAAGCAGAAAAGCAGCACAGGAGGTAACCAACCCAAAGACCCTTTGACCTAATTCTAGGAGGACCTTCACAAAAAAAAGCCTACAAGGAATACTGCACTGGTCCATGCCAACCCATTCATTTATTTGTTATTTACTTCATTTTTATACCACTATTCTCAGCCTAAGGGCAACTCATGGCAGTTTACAAAGCGGCATTATTCAGTGCCCATAACAATATAAAAACAGATAAAAATCACTTAGCTAAATTTAATTTAATTTTCTAGATCAACTGGAACCATAACTAGCTGAACCACCCCATCCATCTTACTCGATTGTCTTTATCCCTGAAAGTATAGTTGTCCGAAGAAGCTCTTAAACCCTCCCCTGACTTGCCTGTTTGATGTTATAAAAGCCTTGCTTGTCGCAGTTTGGGATATTCAGGGAGTAGAGATGCTCTAATGGACCACGCTCATCTGGTAGGCGCATGGTTGAGATACGTTCCAAGACCTGGTCCAATTCCTGCTGGCAAGGAGTCTGCAAAAAGCAAAGAAAGCACAAGGTTGAAAGGAAAAGAAAATCAATTGTTGGGATTCCAGTGAAACTAGCAGAGGTTACAATCACCTTCACCCACACACCTAGATTAAGACATCTATTGGCACACACCATGAAGGAAAGTTCATATTGCTTCACACTGCCTCTCAGACTTGGGCCCTCTTACAGTCTTGGCCCCCTTGGACAATTCTTACAGTCAGGAAGTTCTTCCTAATGTTCAGGTAGCATCTCTTCTCCTGTAATTTGAACCCATTGCTCCAAGTCCTAGTTCCCAGGACAGCAGAAAACAAACCTGCTCTCTCTTCCTTAATACATCTTTTCACATATTTATACATAGCTGTAATGTCTCCTCTCAATCTTCTCTTCTGCTGGCTAAACATACACAGCTCTTAAGATGCTCCTCATAGGACATGGTCCCTAGACCTTTGACCATTTTGGTCGCTCTCCTCTGGACACCGTCCAGCTTGTCAATAACTCTTTTAAACTGTGGTGCCCAGAACTGGACACAGTATTCCAGGTGAGGTCTAACGAAAGCAGAATAGAGAAGCACCATGACTTCCTTTCGATCTAGACACTATACTCCTTTTGATGCAGTCCAACAGTCCATAGGCTTTTAAGCTATTGTATCACATACATTTAATGAACATTTTTTGAACATTTTCTGCCTATTGCTTGAGAATGAAAAGTTTCATTTGATTTGCAGTTGCACTACATCAAGGTCACTAAACATGCTTTTAAAATGAAGTATCAAAGAGTTATGATGCAACAAGGTTAACAAGAATATGTTCATACAGCTGACTACACTTGACATGATTTGATTAGTGGATATGAAAAGAAAACCAGATGCTGTTTTAGATTGAGCTGGAAACTGATCAACTACATTTTGCAAATATTTAGGACTGCTATGGGACTTTTTCAGCTATTTTCCTTATAAAATTCAGAGTGGGGTTTGTTTGTTTTTTGCAAGTTCCTTCCTCTGCAATATTGCTACAGTACCTGGTATTCCTTGGTGGCCTCCCATTCAAGTACTAAGACTGACCCTGCTTAGCTTCTAAGCTCATGCAAATGCATACATTTGTATACATAGACTTATTGCACTCCTAACTTATACTATATTATAATATTGCTATCCAGTCATTGAGCATGTCCTAAACCAGTGCTTTAACTGATTACAAATGTTTAATATTGCTAAAGTGTGATTTATTGCATTTCATGTTTACTATCACAGAGAAAGAAACCCTGTTCTCACCTGCATATGAGACTTCTCCACTGATGTGGCTCTATTGAGCCTGTTATACATGTTACAACTTTCTTATACTAAGAGATACTCCCACCAGTAACGTGTTTAAAACTATTCAGGACAACCTCCACGTTGCATGGCTACCAGACCGGGAAACACAATGTAATGGCCAAGCTCTATGTGGCACATGTGGTTTGAAAGACCACCACTGCAATTATGCCCCAACCTTAACATCAAAGTCCTGCCCATGAAGACTCAGAAGCAAGGTCAATGTATTCAATGGGTCTCCCTCCATAGTAAATCTATTTTAACTCCGCAGATTTATGCAATTAATGGTAGAGTCTGCTTTGTTGAATCAGGGGGACTCTGACTCTTCTAAGAGATACGTCTGCATTGATGTTTTGGGGGGATGGCCGATGGCATTCATGTAGAAGAGATTCCACATCTCTTAAGCTACATGTCTTATCTGATCTGGTCACCAGTGTTTCTCTTTTCTGTCTGCCCCTCCCCCCCTCTCTCCCACACCATTTTTAAGAACACAAAGGGCACCAACACACAGTTAGCTTGCCAAAGCCCTAATACACTTGCACATACAGAAGCTCTCAAAGCCGATTTTGACGCGCCAGTCCACCAGTTTCTGTCCAAGAAAGCATCCTTTCAGCAACTCAGACTCAGTTTGGAACCAAGCCAGCCAGGGGAGAATGAAGCCAACTAGACCAATGTGAGTGTAGCAACAAAACGGAGAGGAGAGGGGGAAATCCCATGTAGCAGCAGTAATAGTAGCAGCATAGCTCCATAGGGGGAGGGTCCTAGAGGAATTGCTGTAGGAGGAGCAGAGATGGCTAGTCACTACCAGTTATGACTACTGACTTGGCTGATATGGGAGGAGGGGAAGGAGAGAAGGTCACATGACGAACGAGAAAATATATTGTGAGGAATTATCTCTGCACTCTGGATGATGACACCAAGTGCAATCCCGACGGACAAATCTGTGTCAAAGCTCTCCTCTCAGTTCCTGTCAAAATAATTCAATCTCATTCGGAGAATATTCTTCCCTAGTCTTGATTTTTTGGTTTCCTTTATTCTCCTTTTCCATTTCATCATGCATTTTAATGATCTGACATAAGCATCAACATAATATACAATAGGGGTGTATATGATATTGAAGACTTCTATCTTACAATATTTATTTTCTTCTTCTAATGAATCCCCACTGATCCATGTGAAGCTTGCAAAAAGAGAGATATGTTAAGTAGGATTTCCTACTACGTTGTGTTAAATAATCAAGGATTTAAGAAGGACTTAGCTGATTTAGATATCCTTAGTTCATTCTTTTTAAAAGAATACCAATAACCATAGTTAATTAGGCATGGAACCCATAGTCATGGTTTCACTTACTCACACATGGGGGAAAATAGTCTCTTTATGCAATTTTCTCAGTCCTCCTGACAATGTTTTTCCTGGAATTTACCACAGAGTTACATTGGAGGGTATTAAATCTCTAGGTCCTCTAACACAACTCTATGGTAGGCTGAGACCAGAAGTGAGATAATTGAACAATATAGGGTTGTATCCAAGATGTAACTGTGCTCTGGCTGGGAACATATCCCCTACAGATATGGGGGTCTAACTGTACATCCCAATTATCTCCATTGTTGTCAGTTAAACTTTTTACATTACTTCACAATTATGCTAAAATAAAGGTATCTCTCCTTAGTTTATGGGTGTGCATCTGTATGACAATGTTCTTGATCCATTACAAAAGGTACAGCTGAGTATTAAGAATTCCTAATGCTAATGCTTCATTTTTTTTGTGTTTCAGACTAAGACTGGCATTCTGTTAGAGGCCTGTGCATGGGCACATTGCTGTATGCATGCAGAATGGTTTTTTTTGGACAAAGTGCAATAGTTGGGCATGTGCCCTCTTTGGAGGCGGTGAGTCATGATGCTTCCATTGCACTGACTGGACTTTAGTCTCAGAGTTACAGTGATGGACCCAGCTTTCATCCTGTGTGATCAGTCTGTTGAAAACGTCCTCCTGGTTTCCATGGCACATTGTCAATAGAGCCTGAGAGCATTCGACTCATTCCTGCTTCTGGAAAGGTGTGAGCAGCCAGGGGACCCAGAGAGTGGATACCTTATGCATGTGAAGATGGTCTTGGATGACTTTTTTTCCAGCAACCCCACACTAATCTTGACATTTTGGGCTAGGTAGCGAATGTTTATGTGGCGATTTTCCAAAATGGCAATCTCCATTTGCTGGTTCATTAATAGCACAGTGGGGTTGCCCTGGAATTGCAACTGTTTGCACTGAAGTCCAACCACATTTGAATTAACGATACTAGTTCTTGACTACATCATATGATAGGGAATCATTACCATAAACCTCTTTCATCTCATTGAACGTCTCTTTTGGTGTGTGGCCTTTCAAATAAAGGATGACTGCTGTGTATTCCACTGGGTCCATTATCAAACCTTACACCAGTAAAATCAAGACAGTTATCATTTCTGAGTTGTAAATTGGCACAAAACCTATAGAGACTTATATCATTATACATGTGTAGTTTCAGCGTCCTGTGATAAATAGAAGTGGGTCAGGGGAAATCTTTAATGAACGTCCCTTGCATGTATGCATTGTCTTTGTTCATTGCACCTTGTAGTTGCCAGCTGTGTACACTGACCATTGATTCCTATATGCTGCATTACAGTGGAATTCAGTATACAGAGTCAGTAACACAACTATGTTGCTGGATATTTGTGCTATGCTGAAGTGATGTAGGATCTTCATCAAAGTGTGCTTCCAGATGGACAGCTCCTAGTGCTGCTCACCGAAAAGGATTTCTGCACAACAAAATCTTGCAAACGTTTAAACTAATTAATAAAAATAAGGCTAGATGAAAACATACAAGAAGTTTTTGTTAACATATATAAAATTATGAGTGATTTAAAACACAATCATTGAAATTTTAAAAATAAAAGTAGCAAAGCAGATTATTAACATCTATTAACATTCAAATGTCTTTTGGGTTAAAAAAAAGTCTGACAAAATGAGAGCAAGGAGGGAAACAGGACGTGAATTATGGTGAGTGGGAGCAAACATCAAGACGGCCTACTCCAGAGTCAAGATCTCAACACACAGACAGACTCATACGAGGAAAATGTGGTCCTTTTGAGAGCCTGGCCCCAAGTCACACAGAGGCCATAACCAGCACTTTGAGTTGTGCCTTGAAACAGAAAGAAGCCAGTAGAGTCACTGTAACAAGGGAGCCAAAATGGTTTCTGGTTTCATTCACAAGAGAACTGGAATATTATTAAAGCCATGTCAAACATAGTAAATTTCCACAACATGGCTACTTTTTAAAAAGAAATGGCTACACACAACCACCTATATTGATGTGAACCACCATGACTATACTTGTGACTAGAAGGCAATTTGGACCTTTGCATATGCAACCCAAATCTTACCAGTTTTTAGTTCTCATAAACTGCAGGTGATACGTTTAACTGGTTTCTGGACTTAACTGGTTCAGACTGCAGGTGTGTGGGGGTGTATGTATGTGTGTATTAGAGAAAAATTTCTGGATTTCTTTTAAATAACCTGCATGCTGAAAAAAAAAAGATTTTAGAAGGAAGCGCTAGGTTGTGTAGAACATTCTCCTCAAGAGATGTAAGAAAGTGCTAAAAAGAAGAGCAGGAGCATCAGACACAAGTAGCTAAGTGGGCAAGGAATGTTACAGTAACTTTTGTAAGCAAGGCCTTTACTGCAAGCAAAGAATGTATGGCCTTAGTTCATATGTTAATTTCTTTCTACTATGTACTTAATCTTTCTCAATCATTCATTCATTCATTTTCCCATTTCTCAAATATATTCCCAGAAGAATACCAAAAAAAAAATCAGAAATGAAGCATGGGCGAGGATAAAAGAAAGCTTTTCATATCTACTATTTAAAACATTATTACTTCAGGTTGCTAACAGAATGGGACAGGGATAAAATTTTAAGAAAAGTTCCTAGTGCAACACCCATAGACTTGCAAAAGTGTAGAGCAGTGTTTCTTAGTCTTTTGGATGGCCGGGGGAACGACAATTCTTTTTCCTAGTGTGTCAGGAAATGGTACCATATTGGTACTAATTTGGCTGCAAGCTTTTCTTGGAATCTCATGGTGAACTGGCAGTTGATTATTTGTGGACCATCATTGTGAGCAGCATGGCTGTGCAGAAGCTGTTGGAGAAGAACCAACAGAGGTACTTGAAGATAGTTTACTATTTATCACATTCCGTCTTCCATCAACTCACCCTGAAAGTCGGTGGGCGTAGATCCATGAGATGGTGATGCTTAGTAGTCTTGCCCATCTGCTTTTGCTGCTCATTTGCCTTGTCACGAATTACAGCAATTTCCTTGCCATTTTTGAGTGGCTTTATCCACCCACTCACCACACTGGTCACACCATCCACAACATTCTCTGCAATAGATCCTTCAGGGTGTTCCTCGGTTTCTACATGGACAAGAAAGGGGTAAAAGGAGAAGGAAGGAGGCTATTAGTTGTGTGGGAGACAAACTGCAGTTGTTTTGTACATATGCTTTCAATGACATGAAGAGAATAAAGTTCCACAGGCTACTTTGGGGGTCACAAATTCCAGTCAAATCACATATAAGGGAAATGGCAGCTATGCAAGGTGTGAAAAATTACCTTGGCGTGTGAGCAAAATAAGGAGTGGGAGTCACTTTTGTTTCCAGAAGACAACCTCCCCCTCACTCCTTAGTAAGTTTCATTCTTTCAATGCTTGATTGCACAAATTGTCTATTAATTCATTAATCTTAGATCAGAACTCATATATGTATGAACCACAAGTAGCAATTTGGTTAAACATGCAGAACATAATGCCCCATTTGTAGTATGAAGAGTGAGAAAAGTACTTCAAAAAGAAAAGCAAAACACCTGAGTGCTTGACTATAGATTTATCATTATTTTCTTTCCTTCGCCAGCAACCTATATGTAGTGGTCACATTCAGATGAGACATCAGAGCAGAATATGGACTTGATGCAGCCAAGCATGTATGGAAAACACTACAACAACTCCCCAAGAAGACAAAAAAAAAACCAGGCAAGAAATCTTGCTAAGGAAATCCATTTTAAGTGTAATAATATATAGGAGCCCCCAGTGACACAATGGGTTAAACCCTTGTGCCAGCAGGACTGAAGACCGACAGGTCGGAGGTTTGAATCCGGGGAGAACATGGATGAGCTCCCTCTGTCAGCTCAAGCTTTCCATGTTGGGACATGAGAGAAGCCTCCCACAGGGATGGTAAAACATCAAAACACCTGGGCATCCCCTGGGCAATGTCCTTGCAGACAGTCAATTCTTTCACACCAGAAGCGATTTGCAGTTTCTCAAGTCAATCCTGACACAAAAAAGTGTAATAAAACTATTTCTGTGTTATTTACAAACAATGTAATTATTTCAAGCATTCTGTAAGCAAAATCAATCGTACAAATTCTGCCAATTTGTAAAATATCGGCCGTGGCCTAATGTAACCCCCTCCCCCAAATCCTTATTTTACTTCCAAGAGCTGTTCAAATCCAAGGTTCGACACATAAAGGTTGAGGGTAACTTTGGATGAGCTCCTCAGCTGCAAAATCATCAGAAAGGTCAGAAAAAGAAAAGGCCAGAACTGAGCCGAACATAATAGAAAAATGGGTTTACTTTGTGGGATTTTGTTCAGCAATCCATGCAAAAGCTGCCATTATTTTTAAATTGCATCCCACTCACATGATTTGCGTATGAATGAATCTAACCAGGCCAATAGTATGACATCACTTTAACATCTTCTGTGCATGATCCTGATTGCATATAGCCACTCATGGGACTAATTCAGAAAGGCAAAGGAAGAAGGCATGGGAATGGCATGAAAACCAGGCCATTTTTACAATCTGAGTCTTTTTCAGAAGACATTGTGAGGTTCTGAAACTTTGAGCTGTTAAAAAGGCAAGAGACCACCCAGCAAACTTTGGCACTGAGGTCTGGCTACAGCAAAAGTTAATGGAATTTGGACTGGTACCTGTTTGGATGTGGCTGACTGCAGACCAGACCTTTTACAAGCTACCTCTCTGACTTTATATAGAGGCAGGAGTACAATTTGGTGCCAATGTCTGATATTGCTCAGTCCAATGGCTAGTGCACAACATTGGCATGCCAAAAATACAGTGACAGAGGTTTACTATGCTGTGAGAGAGTCCCTCAGCTATCCTTTTAGCCCAGGGCATCAACCTCATTTTCACCAAGGACCTCACCAGTCTTATGGCTGCCTTCAAAGGGCCATTTGTAATTGTAAGACTGTATAAATGTAACTATGTTGCCCTGGCATAGAAAGCCTCATGGCCACATAAAATAATGTGGTGGGCGGATTCAGCTCACAGGCCTTGAATTTAACACATGTGTTGTGTTTCAGGCTATAGGACCCGAATATGGAATAGGCAATTTTCTCTGGACTATAATTCCCAGAGCCACTCGGCCAGCATGGTCAAATGCCAACACGCGATGATAACAGCACAGGAGGTTTTGCAAGCAGTGAAGAGTTAATTAGTCCTGTAGTTTCCCCAAAAGTGTTTATTAATTTAAATATTTACATTACTTGACCTTTTGTTTTAAGATCTAATGTCATATCGAAAACATCTCATGGTAAATAGAATACAATAGTAGCATGCCCATTTAAAACACAGCAACGAAGGAAACACAGTGCCTACCCAGTTCAAATCTTCTTTTGCAGCAACCAAGGTCCTTTGTGAAAGACCTATCCTTTAAAAAAAACCTTTTTGCAAACAGAAACACAACACTGCACATCAAAATGGCTGAGGGTGGCAAGACCTAAAGAAAGGCTCTCCACAAAAACCTCAGAAAGTCTGCAAGGAAATCTCATCCAGAGACCTCACACTTCCTTTTATCCTGGTATAAGACCCAAGACAGCTTAAAACAAATTAAGACTAAATACAGCTAACATTTAATTAAAAACACAATTTTATCAAAACACTAAATGGAAACAGTTAAAAAGCCCATAGAAACATAGCATGAATGCTCAAAGCACAACACACTCAAAAGGCCCTTCTGCCACAATCAATTAAAAACCAAAGTCCAACCTAAAGTCTTTGGTTTAGTTTCCTAACAAAAAAGAAGAGTACAGTTATTTCTCCATTTTTGTGAATACGATTTGGTTATTTGTGGATTGCTCTATTTGCCCCCACCTCTGCTGCTGCCCTACAAGTGACTGGGGGAAAAATCTCTATCTAGATGTTTTCTAGTGTGAATCTACAGGAAAAAAACATGTAGTTTCCCCACTTTTGTGTCTCTAACCTAGAATTTTTCAAACTGTGTGTTGCAATACACTGATGTGTCAGCTATTGTGTGGAGTCTAAGTGAAATAAGCAATAAACACACACACACACATCATAGGATATGTTGTGACCCCTCACATTTCATTATTACAGTTTATCTATGTCTTATAAGGGGTTGGATTCCAGCTAAACTTCAGGAAACACTGTTGCGGGAATATAAGGGGTTAGTTTAACCTCCAGTTTGCTAATAAAACTGAATTACTGTGCTGCAAAATGGTGCATGTTGAGTAAGTGTGGTACCAACAGGAAATGTCTGGACAGCTCTGCTCTAACCCCCGGAAAAGATGAGGGCAGACTGTATAAACGTACAGTATATGGATAAAATATATAAATACTTCTAAAACAAGTTGCAAACATCAGTAGAATTTAAAAATAATTAAAAACATAACCAATGAAAACAGGATAGGGGGTTAAACAATATGGTCGATTAAGAAAATGCCTTCCTTTGTGTTGCAGTTCTTCAAATGAGATTTAACACCCTGGCCAGATCAGATAGCTCATGGGTGTAACATGGGGTAGTGGTTTCACTGCGTAAATGCACTCCTGCCTGGTCACTGCATGGGCTAGGTCTCTATTCCATGATTAGCTTTGTAACTGACCAGCTTTGCATGTTGCTTCCATCCAGTGTGGCTGATTTTGTGCTCAGCGCTTCCAAGTTTAAGTAGTCCAAGGTGAAAACTGGGAAGCTGGGTGTTAAGGGTGTTCTAAAACCCTAGTGCTCCTTTCAGATCAGTGGCACCACATTAACCCCACTTTCACCATATATACATTCGCTTCTACTGCTCTCCGGTCTTTTCAGCATCACTGTGTGAACAGGAAAGGGATTGCTAAGCAGGAGAATGAACAGTATGTTCTGGTGGTTGGTTGCTTAGCAAGTTCCTCTTATTGTCCCGGACTGCTGCTGGCACAGTGATGATTCAAATGGGCATCCAGTGGCCTTCTTTGGCTGTCACCTTCCCCAGGAAGTGCTTTCAAGGCCTTCAAAAGCACACGGAAATGGCAGCTTGACAATCCCCCTCCAGCACGAGCAAGCCCAGCTTCAGCAGCCTGTCCTACTTGCCTGTTTTGCTTTATTTCGATCCCTGAAGGTACATATTGGGACCTAAACAATGAATTCATTATTTTGCATCCTTCCCCTGGGTCGGTAAGATGCAGCCCTCTCCATTCATTCCATTTATAGTCCAGAATAAGTGCCCCGGCCTCACACGTCACCACCTTGTCGTAGCTATATTCCCGCAACAGTGTTTCCTGAAGTTTAGCTGGAATCCAAGGACAGCAAAACGCCTCCTCGTGATCGGAGCGGAAAACTTCAGAAGAGACCAGAAGTTTTTGTAATGTCTATTCTAGCCCAGTGTAGAGAGCCCCTCCAAACCATTTTCTATGCCTCGTAGTTGTTCTCAAATGCTATCTAAGTAAGCCAGCCCTCACGTTTGTGGGCTTGACTTTTGTAGATTTCATTATGTACTGACTTGACTAAAATGTTATCTCTAGGAATCTCTGAGTCCTCCAATGTGATTCTATGGTCCATTTCTATCTAAACTTGACCATACATTCACATTGGAGGATTTAGGCGTTCTTTGAGATGTGTTCTCTCAGGTAAAAAGAACAGATTTTTAAAATGTGTGAGTTTTCACATTTGCAGGAGTCCTGTGCCCCTACACCGAATAAATATGGAGGGCTGACTGTAAACCAGGCTTGTTCAACCTAAGGCCCATGGGTCACTTGTAATCTAGAACGGTGATAAATGTGGCCAACGCTTACTGAGAATTGCAACTATTTCCCAGCAAAACAGATATTGATGCATTCGTTTCTTTAAAACACTATGAAATATCCCACTAGCTTTATGTTGCCCTTTTTTCTTTTATAATAAAAATATTTTAAAATACTGAAGTTTTATTACTTAGATGTATATATTTTCTATATTAATATTTGCAAACTTGTGATCTGCTTGATGCTTTTAAAAGTGCAGAACAGGGATCATTATGTGAGGATTTTTATTTTGCTTATCACAAAAATTGTGCATGGCCTTTTTCCCCTTTGCTCATCAGTTACCGTGTAGCCCAAGACAATTCTTCTTCCTCCAATGTGGCCATGGGAAGCCAAAAGATTGGACACTCTGCTGTAAACCATTGTTTCTGCCTTGTACTTGAGTTCATCTACAACTTTGTCTGGGAGTGGCCAGCCTTGATTTAATCAGGATTCCCCCCAAACCTTAGACCTACCTACAGATCCCTGATATTCCCTGGTGGTCTCCAATCTAAAACAGTTAGAATGGTGTAGTGGTTTAAGCATTGGATTATGACTCTGGAGAACATAACTCAGTTCTCCACGTGAACATAAACATTCTCTGGGCGGCCTTGGCTGTGTCACATACATTCCCCAAAAATCCCATGACAGGTTCACTTTCGGGTTGGAAAAGTCTTGAAGAGACACACCACCAACAACTCTCACCCAGTTATTAAACAGGCTTAAGAATGATTATCATTCAAAGTCAAGTGAGAATGGGGGCATTCAGGGTTGGAGATTTTGAGGAAACATACCATTTTCTATCAAAAAGTAACAATAGTAATTGGCAATCAAGAAGCAGCAAATGTCCAAAAGTTCTGAACACCATGTTCTGCCACATCCACAAGTACACCTGGAGGAAACATGAGAGATAGTTTGACCTGTAGCTGTTTCTAGGTTCTAGAAGCACCTTCCTAGAGACTCAATCTGTTTTCTCCGTGTTCTTCTTCCAACTAATGGGGAATACATTTTGATTGCAACAGGTATTTGCAAACTCTTGGAGACTACTGTGAGAACGCTCCTGAGGAGGAAGGGCTCAACATGAAGAGTTCCATCTTTAGGCATCTTTAAAGAAAGACACTGTTTCAGCCCACCTGCAAATTTTGCAACACGTGAAGGGATCTAAGCATGCAGATCTAGCCCTGCCAACACCTCTGTATTGGAAATTAGGAAGAATGCTTCCACAGCAGGAAGATGTGTCCTTTCCAAAACACATATTCAGACTGTAAGTTGCATAGGCCAACTTTTGGAATAAACACATTAACAGCTATTCCGTGAAAGTTAGGAACAGAGGTTCCCAAGCTCTCAGTAATACAATTTGATCTCAGAAACTCACAACTGATTGTTTTAGAATAGGTTTTGGGAAAGACAGCATACAGTACAGCCAAAAGTCTGCTCAAAAACTAAAGCCACATGTAATACACTTTTCAATAAAAGAAAAACACACAAAACACCAAAAAGCTCCACCCTACTTTTGAGAATTGTCTGCTTCTCCATCTTTGATTTTGTCCCTTTTACCTTTCTAACTCTCTACTAGCTTCAATTAAATGCATTTAAATATTATTGGTTTTGAAACCACATCACATGTTTCCACTGTCTATTTCCCAGACATTCATTCCATCCAGGGCGTTACCTCTTCCATTTCCCTCTCCCCACCATATTTTACATTTTTTCAGTCTGTCCTGATTTTTAAAATCACAAATAATTACTAATAGCTGATTCTATGTCCCATCATGTAGTCCAGCAAAATCAGATTCCACGTATTGACCAAAAACATAATGTATAGCACTTACATTAATGATCTCTCCTTCCTCCCACACCAACTGCCATGCCTAATAAAGTTAAATGGACTTCTGCTTATTCATCTGCTACTATGACCTCTGATTTCAATTGCACAATGTTCCCCCTTGTGGATGTCATTTTATATGCAAATTATATTGTTGGCAAAAGACTCAGAAATATCTATGCATTCTAGAGAGAATTCAGAGACCCAGAGATAAGCCTTTCCAGACTTTAAAGAGCTGGAATATGAGATAAGGTCCCATCTACACTATACAGCGGCCAAACAACAAACTCCCACAAAACTATGCAAAAGAAAGCCATTAATGTACCTCAATGCTCTGTAGTTTGTATAATCATTATCCAGGCCTCAAACTGGTTCCAGAATTTCCTATGTAAACATTTGCACAGCAAAACCACTTCCATACTGGCTTGAAACTGCCTTAAAAGGCCAGTGCAGATGGGGCCTTTGATTCAGCAGCTTACATTAGATTTTGGAATGTCTTCCAACACAAGACAAGGCACTATTCCAGCACCTTCATGAGGCTAATAATACAAAAGTAATATTACCACACTTTATAGGAATCATTAGGAACATGTACTGATTCCCACTCTGGACCTTGATTTTAGAAGTTGAAGGTGAAGTGATACGGGCTGTGGAAAGAAAGTGCTGTAAGACATACGTAAGCCACTGGGAAAAAGTTATTTCTGAGGCTACACTTTCAATGCCTCTGCTATCAGAATTGCTTACCAGCTTTCCATTTACTGTAGTAACTCTTGGATGCCTGACAAATATAAAATACTCAGCACCAAGAAATCAGTATCATTAATTAGCATCAAGATTAATTACTGTACTGGTATATTCTGGTTAGTACTCTGATGGGAGATCACAAACAAATTACCAGGTGCTGTAGGTCATATTTCAGAGGAAGGAAATGGCAAACCATCTCTGGGGATTCATTGGCAAAGAAAACTCTATGAAATTAATAGCATTGCTATAAGTTGACAGATGAACTGAGCATACGTATATACACACACAAATGCCAGTTTATCAATAGAGTCTGATTTCTGACTTAGTATATTGACACAGTTTTCAAGTGTTTCCAACAGGCATTGTGGTATTCTTTTGTAACCACTAAATTACCAATTCGATGCCATTTTTAAAACATACATCAATTGAATAAAAACATATTATAGCAATATCTAAAACATCAAAACATTAAAACAATGAACAATATTTTTTTAATTTTTTTTAAAAAACTACTGTGTCGTCATATTTAGTCCATTATCCGTTCCGTCGTCTTTGTTGTTCCTGGGTCACTGCTAGGAAACAAAGTCGCTATAGTTGAAGAAAAGAAAAGTCCTTAAGAGCAAAATTGTTGAATACAGCTGTCTGGTCTGCTCTATGCAGCAGAAGCAATTTTAAATGACTATATAAAATTTCATTGCTCCTAAAAAAAATCTATGCCCCTAAAACATGCTCATGAGCTTCCACAACCTGTTAATAAAAAAAGCTGTATTGTGTTACAGCTGTTGAGCAACCATTACATCTGCTAGTATCTCAAAAAAACAAACACAGATACATCTGGTTTAGTTGTACTCCTGGGTTTATAGCTTCATCATTTCCATCTGTTGTACAGATTTATTATTTTCTCTCCTGGTAGAAACTTCACCTGAGGCTGGAAAAAAAGGTGCGCTTGTCTGGATGTTCTAATCAAGCATTAAAAGAAGTTTTCCCACCTATCAATCCCAGTCTCCATCAAAGGCTAGATCCACACTGCCAAATTGGAACTGTATATATTCAATGTACATCTAGCCTAAGCTCCTAACCTGTACTAATGTAATAGAGTGACTCTAGCTCAGTAAATAGAGGGGATGGCAGAGGAAGTACCCCAATGGAGGACCTTGCAAATTAGAGCAAGCAAGAAAAGTTATCTTCCCTTTCATGAAACAAGCAAAACAATCCTGAATAACAAAAGCAATATTCAAATTATAAGTAGAACTCAGTAACGGGGACAAGAAGGTCTCTGAGATGCTAGATAACTGCTGGCAGCTGGAGTGGACAATAGTGACCACTTGTCCTTCCACTTTATATCGGAAGCTTAATTTAAAGTATTTAGTAGGTGATAAAATTGGCCAAAATACCATAAAGGTGTCAGATCTTAGCCCTGATTAGTACTTGGATGGGAAACTGTCAGTGAATAGTAGGTGCTGAAGGCTATAAACCCTGCATTTGTCACACACACCAATCACCCATGTGCAGGACACAGCTTGTTGCACACTACTTCACTGTAGATTGTGGCCTAAAGCACTGCACAGAAAAATGCAGTATAAAATTACCCGGGGCCCTTCCACACAGCCCTACATCCCAGAATATCAAGGCAGAAAATCACACATTATCTACTTTGAACTTATCTGCTTTCCCATTATAACTCTTCCAGGAATGAATTTCCATTCCTTGGTATAGATTGCTTCTCACTTCTTGTTGTCTCACCTCCATTTGAAACTATGGCTCCTTCCACACAGCTCTATAAAGTTCACATTGAACTGGATTATATGGCAGTGTGCACTCGGATAACCTAGTTCAAATAAGATATTGTGGGATTTTCTGCCTTAATATTATGGGATATAGGGCTGTGTGGAAGGGCTCTAAGTCTGTTTTGCGCCTATCATCCAATCAAGCTATGTATCAACAATTTTCTGCAGCAATATATGATAAATAGCAAAAATTATAATCTATCAAAAAAGATCCGAAAAATTCGGGATTTTGAAGGGAGTGAGACAAGGGTGTCCACTGTCCTCATTGCTGTTCATCCTATCACTTGAAATCCTGTTAAATGATATAAGGGAGGACAAAAATCTAAGAGGAGTACAAATTTAAAAAGATAAAATCAAGATCAAAGCATTTGCAGATGATGTTGTTTTAATCATAGAAAATCTGATCCAAAACATGGAAAATGGCTAGATAAGATAGAAACATTCGGTCGAATTGCGAGCTTTAAAATAAATAAATAAAAAACACAAATGCTAGTTAAAACTTTATCAGAGGAAAAAAACGAGAATTGCAAGACAAATCTGGAATAAAGATAGCGGATAAGGTTAAATATTTAGGGGTAAGTCTGACTGAAAAATTCACAACTATTTAGGAACAATTATACAGAATTATGGGAAACAATAGTGAAAGAATTGAATAAATGGGATAAGATGAATTTATCATTTTTGGGGAGGATTGCATCGATAAAAATGATGGTTTTACCAAAATTAAATTTTCTATTTATGACTCTTCCTACAATCAAAAACGGTAATCAATTTAAATTATGGACGAAAAACATCTCAAAATTCATCTGGAGTGGTGAAAAACCCAGGGTAAAGATGAAAACATTACAAGACTCTAAAGAAAGAGGGGGATTAGGGCTTCCAAATTTAAGACTATATTTTGAAGCAAGCTGCTTCTCTTGGATAAAAGATTGGGTTAAATTGGAAAATAACAAACTGCTAAATTTAGAGGGACATGATTTAAAATTCGGATTTCATGGTTATATTGGCTACAATAAAATAAAAGCAGATGCAAATTTCAACAATCACTTTATATGAAGACCTCTATTAAAAGTCTGGGTGAAATATCTGTCTATCTATATATAAAGATACCTCTGTGGATATCTACCAAAGAAGCCTATAGAATTAGGGAATTAGAAGATAATAAATGGGTAACATACAAAGAATTTACTTATTGGAGTGGAATAAAGTATGTACTCAAAACCAAAGAACAGTTAGAGACAGAAGGGATAGGAATAAACTGGTTTCCACATCTCCAAATTGAAGAGAAATTTAAAGAAGATGAAAAGACAGGACTTGAAAATCAAACCAATGAATTAGAAGATATGTTTGGAGACGAAAATAAATTGGGAAAATATATAAAATTTTATTAAGATGGGATACAGAAAACAATCAGAATAGAGATTTATATGAAAAAATGGTCAAGGAATATCGGATACAAAATAAATAACGAGACATGGAGATCAATTTGGAAAAAAATGTGAAAGAAATATCTTGTTTTTCAGGTCAAGAAAACTGGATAAAAATGATTTACAGGTGGCATCTACCACCAGAGAAATTGGCTAAGATGTATAAGAATTATAACTCAAATTGTTGGAATTGTGAAGATAAAAACGGTACATATTTTCATTTCTGGTGGTCATGTGTTAAAGCTACAAAATATTAAAATACAAAATAGAGAGGAAACCAGATTTGTTCGTATTGGGGAGAACGGATCCCACTCTCGAAAATAGATAGGAAAATACTCATATTGACAACAACTGCAGCCAGGATCCTGTTTGCTAAATATTGGAGATCCAAAATTACTCCCACAAGAGATGAATGGATTACTAAGGTATTAGATGTGATCCAAATGGATTGGCTAATGGAGAAATTGAAAAATAAGGGTAATGAAAATCAGGAGGAAAGTGATTGGACTAAAATCCGGGATTACTATAAATTGGAATTTAATGTTGACTTTAAATTAATATGAAAAATGGTATTGGATTATGTTCTTTATTTTCTAACAGGCAGTAGAAAATGTACAGGAAGAATGAACAAATGACATGAATATAAAGATTTGTACATTGAGCGAGTTTGGAATTCCTACGAGACAGCCTCTCATCTTCCATATATTCTGAATCACCAGCTTTATATATTACCTTTTCTTTCCTGCTATTGTTCTCTACTTTATATCCTCTACTTTTTCTTTCTCCTCTTATTCTTGCCTCTTTTTTCATTTTAGACTTAACTTTGAGATAAAGATACCCTCTCTACCAGAGGGTAGAAAGATGAATAAACGTCAAATAGTTTTTAAAATATATTTTTTCCTTTCTCTTTTCTTTTTCTTATCTTTATGATAATATCATAAATGTTGTGTGTATTTCTTTCTTTTTTGTTGTTAGTTTGGAAAACTTAATAAAAACTATTTTTTAAAAAACAAATTTTTTTGCAGCAGAAGTTTCAACTACAGTGTCATTCTTCACTACTGCTGTTCAAATTTCACACACGCAGTCACATTTCTGGGCTCTGGGTCCAAGTTCACTCCATGAAACACAGAAACAAACGAACAAACATGCAAGCAATCAGAGAGCCATCCAGCTCACAAAACCTTTGTCACCAGCTTGGTAGCTCTGTTGAAAAACCTACAAAGTCAACATATATTTGTTGCACAATGATATATTAGTTGATGATTCTCCTCAACTTTAATGTTAAATTGTGGGTGTATAGAAGCAATACATAGACTATTCAGATAGTTGGAATCCAGAAGGCTGCAGCTTCATTAGTTGCAGCTCTATAGGCTTGATCTGCCATTGGGCAGCTGAGCCAGACACTGGAAAACCCACCTGTTATTCTGTGACTGTAGTCCTCAACCCTTGGTCCTCCAGGTGTTTTGAACTTCAAGCTGCAGAATTCCTGACAGTTGGCCAAGCTGGCTGGGGCCTCTGGGAGTTTACATCCCAAACACCTGGAGGATCAAGGGTTGGGAACTATTGATCTATGAGCTCAGGCTTCAAGACAATAGACAACAAAGTTGAGAAACCCATGAGAACCTACATGAGAACTGACAGTTGTTTAGTTATATTTAAAACATGCAAAGCCTAGACCAGTGTTTCCCAACCAGTGTGCCGTGGCACACTAGTGTGCCGTGAGCGATCATCAGGTGTGCCGTGGGAAATTGGCACTCTCCCCCACCTAGCAGCCCCCTCACAGGTTTCCAAGAAACAAATTGAGCCTCTCCGCTTGGAAATTGTTGGGTTTTTTTTACTATTTTACTGGATTTTTGAGAGTTGCCTCCCCCACGCCCCCCACCTGAGGAACTGTTTATAACAGCTTCATGACATCCATAGTTAACTGGAAGCAAGTTTCACTCAGGGTAAAATTTCACAAAGGTCTTGAGAACAAGCTCTATGAGGAGCGGCTTGAAGAGCTGGGCATGTTTAGCCTGAAGAAGAGGAGGCTGAGAGAAAACATGATAGCCATGTATAAATATGTGAGAGGAAGTAATATATATGTTGTGTTCATCGAAACAGGCCCAGGTTTCACACTGAGTGTATAAATACATTTAAAAACATATTAACTATATGTATTACTGTGTTAGAGTGTCATTTTGTGTCATTTTGGTTGGTGGTGTGCCCCAGGATTTTGTAAATGTAAAAAATGTGCCGCGGCTCAAGAAAGGTTGTAAAACACTGGCCTAGACCAAGGGAACAAACGGTTGGATGAGACTGGTATTTCTATGTCTTCCCAGGGATGCTTATCCCAATTGGCCTCATGATTGGCCAGTCTGTGAATCAAATTGGCCTTGCGAAGATGACTGCTTTGCTGGACAGAAGATAACAGCTCATGGAGACATCCTTGGAGTTGCCTAGAAAATATACCCAGATATACCAAGATTGTTTCTTTTTGTGGAACAAGTCTGAAACTTGGCTGAAGCATATCAGACAACAGTTCAGACATGGAGCATCTGGAAAGTGTTAAGTAGCTGGTCTAATTAAGATTGCACATATTTTGAATGGAATTAGTCATTTTTCTCTATTTTGAACAGAGGTATGTAGAGTGGTAAACTATCCACAGAATTTTCCACTTTCCAAAATGGAAATTTTTCCAAAGCTGCGTTTTCCATGGGAAAAAAATCTAAAATATGTACATGGGCACATAGTCATCCATAATTGTTGTGGCTGTTGTACTGCAATTGATGATGTAAGATGAGCTAAATATAGAATATGAACTTCTAGGTATTATTTTAAATAGACAAGCATGGACAAATCTCAGCATTCAGAGGAACAGCCTAACAAATGAACACTTTGCATTCCCCTATAATACAGGGGTGCTGCTGCTGCTGGCGATCTCAGCCCGTAAGCCTTTTTGCATATGCTAAGGCACTTCTATGCATGTACACAGTTCCTTGGATCTTGTTTCAATAGCAGGGAAATGATTAGCTGTGTTCAGCGGAGTGTTGCAAACCTTGTGTGCACTCTGTCCCATTCACATATATCCTGCCACACAGCCTGCTAGCTACAAAGCAATGCGTTTGTCTGGATATTAGGGCTCTCTTTGAAGATGGGGCAACCAAGATTAGTTCTTCCACTTGTCTATGATCCTACCCTTGAATTATACTTTGTCAACTGCTTTGGGTATCATTTTGAAACAGAAGAGTACAATATAAATTCTTTGACATAAATAATGTTCTCTGGAGAGTCAACCAATAGCACTAACTCATCTCACTGTTAACAAGTAATTTGAGCCTCCCTCACTTTGAAAAAATATGGTGAAGAGCTTTTGTTTAGAAGCAGCCATGTTGAGAGTTAAAAGTCATAGACTCACAGAAACATAGAATCACAGAGTTGGGAGAGACCTCGTGGGCCATCCAGTCCAACCCCCTCCCCTGCCAAGGAAAATTGCATAGCCATCCAGCCTCTGCTTAAAAGCCTCCAAAGAAGGAGCCTCCACCACACTCCGGGGCAGAGAGTTCCACTGCTGAACAGCTCCTTCTGATGATAACTCTGAATGCAGGCTCAGCACAGAAATGCCTTATCCACTTTTAAAAAAAGACATTTTGCACAATTCTGTCGGAGCTCATGTGGGGAGATCCCCACTGACTTGGCAGCTCAAGGCGGGAGGGGACGCAAAATGAAATAATCATGTTTCTCGTGAATCAACTTACGTGTGATTTCATTAACAAAACAAAATGTAGGCTAATTCAAAATCAAAAGAGAGTGCTGACGAAGTGGCCCAGCATGATGATGTAACCTCGGGACAGTCTCCACATGCAAGGAGCTGCTTTCTCCAATCAAGCAGGGTGTCTGAACAGAGCAGATATTTGCCCTTGTCACATTCACCCAGGGGGCCATCAAACCAGCCAGCGTATCTAACGCTCCAGGAAGTTTTCCACTCTGTTGCTGGGGGCAATTTCCAACAGACACCGTCAAGGTTGACAGACCTAAATTCTGTCATGCCTCCAGCCAGAGCCCTTATAAAGAGGAAAAGAAAGAAAAGAGCTGCGTCAGGTTGAGGACAAGGCATGAAGACGCAGGAGGAGGCACGTCAGCAGTCCCCGAGTAGAGAGAAGGGAGGTCGTACCACAGTTGGAACAATGCTAAGCAGCTGAGATTTTAACACTAGTTAAAGCTGTCGTTGAAATGCAGTTGACAAGGACATTGGTTAGAAATTTAGCAGATTACAATGTGTGTGTGTGTATGAGAGAGAGAGAGAGAGAGAGAGAGAGAGAGAGAGAGAGAGAGAGAGAGGAGAGCTGTCATATTTGCAAGTGTTTCTGGGCCAATCTTGTCCAAAATTAGGGATGCTAAATCTCATTGAAAACTATAGGCCTAGGTATGCTTAATTTTGCATAAGAACACATAAAAATATCTGCTAGATAAATCACAGAATAATCATCCAGCTTTCTGTTTCCTAGTGGGAAACCCAACATGTATGATCGGGTTCCTTTTTCCTTCCATTTTCCCCAGAATAATTGTCTTCTTTAAGCTTTCCTTTCTTCTCATGATGTGGCCAAAGTACGTCATCTTTGCCTCTACTATCCTTCCCTCCAATGAGCAGTTGGGCTTTATTTCCTGAAGTATGGACTGGTTGGATCTTCTCACGGTCCAAGGCACTCTCAGCCTTCTCTAAGGTCCAGCTCCCACATCCGTAGGTTACTACGGGGAATACCATTGCTTTGACTAAGCGGATCTTTGCTGCCAGTTTGATGTCTCTACTCTTCACTATTTTATTGAGATTGGACATTGCTCTCCTCCCAAGAAGTAAACGTCTTCTGATTTCCTGGCTGCCGTCTTTGTCTGCAGTAAACTTTGCACCTAGTATCCACACTACCCTGTATCCCAGAATCTGATACCAGATTATCTGGCATGTAGACACATAAAATACAGTTCAAAGCAGATAATCTGGGATTAGACCCTGGGATACAGGGCAGTGTAGATACAGGGGCATTGGTGGCACAGCAGGCCAAGCTGCAGAACTTGCTGACCAGAAGGTTGGTGGTTTGAATCTGTGTGACAGGGTGAGCTCCTGCTGTTAGGCCCAGCTTCTGCCAACCTAGCAGTTTGAAAACATGCAAATGCGAGTAGATCAATAGGTACCACTTTGGTGGGAAGGTAACGATGCTCCATGCAGTCATGCCGGCTACATGACCTTGGAGGTGTCTACGGACAACACTGGCTCTTTGGCTTAGAAATGGAGATGAGCACCACCTCCCAGAGTCAGACTCAACTAGATTTAAAATTGAAGGGAAAACCTTCACTTTTACCTAGATCCAGTGTTGGTCATATTTTTATTAAAGAACTGTTAGCCTTGATTTGCTCACTTCTTGGTCTGTGTTGTATCCACAACACAATCCTCCAGGACCATACTTCCAATTACTTGATTTTTTCCTGTTACACTTTCTCCATTATCTGCTTTCACATTCATACAAATACTTAAGAAATATTGTGGTATGGGTGATTCTGACATTAATATTCAATGATATTCTTTTACACTAGAGGAATTTACTTCATAAACCTTACTGCACTATATCCCAAGATCTGATTCCAGGCCTCTTCTACAGTGCCATATAATCCAGATTATCAAAGCAGATAATTCACATTATCTGCTTTGAACTAGATTACGTGAGACTAGACTGCCATATAATCCAGTTCAAATCTAGATTTTATGTGGCAGTGTAGAAGGGGTCCCAGATTATCTGCTTTGGACGGGATGATATGAGTCTAAATTGCCAGATAATCTAGGATAAATAAATAATTTGGGATCAGATCCTGGGCTATAGGGCAATGTAGATCCAGCCTTAGTCATCTGATTTCTTGACCTACATTCTCCATTTTAATTGATGACTAAATTAAGGTAAATAACATTTTTGACAATTATAATGTCTTCGTAAGTCACTTTAAAGTTATATAGATCTTATGTGGATAATACTGTCCTCTCAAACAGTTTGATTTCATTTACGTATCTTAAATTATCAATATTTTCCTCCAATTTTCACACCTCCTTCCTACAGATCTAATCTTACTTACTATACTATATTATGTGTTTTCCAACTAAATTAAACAAGGTGAAAACATAACTCTTTGAATGACCCACTTGTAAACTGGAAAATTTTCCATATTCTGTCTTGAATGTGGCCTCTCATCCAAAGTTTAGGTTACACATTGGGAGAATCAAATCTTTTGGCGCTTCCATTTCTTTTTAAATGACCCGTAGTTTTTCATGATCTACACAGTCAAATGCGTTGCTATAAACGTATGACGCATAGGATTTTTTTCTTAAATTATTTGGTGTGCTCTATTAGTCACCATATGTTTGCAATTTGATCTCTGCTGGTTTTCTACCTACTAAAACAGATGGGTACATTTTCTACACTTCACAGTAAAAATGTTACCCTGCACATATATTTTAGGGGCCATTAAAAATGCTTCTTCAGCAGTTTAGGGAGAATAAACTTTCATATTGTTCTATTTTAAAATCCCATTGATGTTAAACATCACAATCAGCTGATTTTCCTCCATTTCCTTATTATAAAATTTATATGTGTGCGCATTTGCTTCTGTTTGTCATTAAAACTTCTTAGCTCAAACCTTTAAGCTATTTGAATGCT
This sequence comes from Anolis apletophallus, assembly GCA_030556195.1. NCBI lineage: Eukaryota > Metazoa > Chordata > Lepidosauria > Squamata > Anolidae > Anolis > Anolis apletophallus. The sequence continues at coordinate 114,632,059 of JARBWK010000002.1, read as the reverse complement.
GAAATAAAACCTCTAACTCCTGCTAAGCCAAATGTGAAAGGTTTTTGAAAGCATTTGAGAAACTCACTGTAGTAAACTTCTTACAATCGCCCATCCAAGTTTGAACAGCAGGTTGTAAAGTCTTGAAGAAGATGTGTTACTGTTCTCAGCATTATTGCTATAGGAATCATTACAGTCACCAGAACAGGCGCAGTGGAGATTAAATTCTGGGGTTTACATACATGTTAAAAATAGAAATAATCTAGTGTGAATGATATCTGAGAGTTCTTCGATTCAAATGTGCAAACTGTGAGTATTTGTTTGTTACCAAAAACAGCCCCTTTACTAGAGAACAGAAAAGTAGTTTAGTTAACACCAGTTTTCAAAAACAGATTAAAGAAACTGGAAGGGAGGTCTAGGATGTTAAGAGCCAGATGTCTCAATACCTGTGTCAGATGAATAAGTAGAAAGCGTTATTATTATTTATTTATTTATTTGTGGCATTTGTATACCATCCTTATCAACCCCGAAGGGGGCTCAGGGTGGTTAAAACCCAATTTATCAAATCCCATGATTCCAAAGCACTGAGCCATGACACAGTTAAAGTAGTGTCAAACCGCATTAATGTTTACAGTGTAATTGCATACATAGTTTTGCATTTAGGTCACCATAAGTTAGAAATGACTTGAAGGCACACACATAAAAATATACACGTGTATTTGATCACATATGTAGGCCTGCATATGAGTATGGGCCCACAGTCCATGTACATTTTTAATACATTTAATGTCACTGCACACAGGCAGAGATGAACTCTCATCATTTCCTTTGTAGCCACTTAGTAGTTGTGAAATACATTTTCAGGCTTACAAAGAGGCTTCAATATTGTTGACATTTGTCGTAGTAACCCACAGGTTACCTGCCTGAACATATCTCCCTCTACAAACCATCAAGAACTTAAGATCGTCTGGAGAGGCCCTTCTCTTGGTCCCACCACCTTCGCAGTCACGTTTGGTGGGGATGGAAGACAGGGCCTTCTCAGTGGTGATCCCTCAGCTGTGGAACTCCCTTTCTAATGAGATCAGATCTTCTCCCTTCCTCTTGACCTTCCGGAAGAAAATCAAATCCAGGATGTGGGATCAAGTGTTTACACTATAGACTGATTTGCTGGGAAAGACAATGTTTTAATGGACAAAAATTGACTGTTTTTAGGATGATGATTTGAACTGGCAAATTGTTTTAATGCAATATATATTTATAACTGTCTTAATTTGCACTAACTGTATTTTATGCTATGTTTTATTTTGTGTTGGCATTGAATGGTGCCTGTTGGTAGCTGTCCTGAGTCACTCTTCGGAGGTTGAGAAGGATGGGATACAAATGGTCCAAATAAATAAATAAATAGCTAATATTTTACAATAAAAAGGAACTCATACAATAACAAGTTTAATGTTGTCTTCTGCACATAGTATATTTCACAGAAACAAAACAGTTGCTTGATTTATTTATTGGTCTTGATTTTACTGCGGACCAGGGCAGGAGAAGCTGGTGGATCTACCACCGTGGGGCAGCAAAACCACTCTGGATTTTATCACAGCTCTTTCCTACAGTTGCTTCAGTTTGAACAGAAGCACTGTGACCCTTGTCACATGTCACAACCATAGTGTTGTAGTTTCACTTTAACTGCCATGATAGCATCCGAGGAAAATTCTCAAAACACAACTTGGTTCATTAGCTTAGCATGGGATTTTATTTTCTGATAAATGCCAGGCAACTCGTGGATAGCCCACTCCTAAACAAACACAAAAATTACAACCCTTTGGGAGCATATGACCTTCAGCTGGTAAATGAAAGTAGGTTGCATCACAACCAACAGCATTTAAATGTTACTATTTTGATGAAAATAAATAAGACAGATAATAAATATTATGTTAACATGGGAGGAGAACAAAAGAAGAAATGAAAAGGGAGAAATACTGATGAGACAGATAAATAAATGGTCTTATAGAATAACCCCCTCCCCTCCATCCACCCATCCAATGCTTGCACCCATCCATCCAGCTGACAGGAAGGAGATTCAAATCCGAGGAGAGCATGACTGAGCTCTCTCTGTCAGCTCCAGCTCCCCATGTGGGGACATGAAATTAGCCTCCCTAAGGATGGTAAAACATCAAAACATCTGGGTGTCCCTTGGGCAACGTCCTTGCAGTCAACCAATTCTTGTACACCAGAAACGACTTGCAGTTTCTCAAGTTGCTCTTGACATGGGGGGGGGGGAATCCATCCAGCATATAAATGTTAACTATTTTGATGAAGATAAATAAGATAAATGATAAATATTAGGTCAACCTGGGAGAACAACCACAACAAATGTAGATAGAAAACAAAAGGAGATAAAATGATGAGATAGATAAATAGGCTGTTCTATAAGATCTATCTATCCCACTATCTATCCATCCATCAAACCAAGTAGTTATAAGTATTCTGTTATAGTATGAAGTTAAGAGTGTGTTCAGTGCTGAAAAGGTTGCCCTCTACTGGCATAAATGCAAAGGAAGACATTGTCCTGCTGTTGATGCAGTTTGGACCTGTGGGGTCACCTCCACACAGCTGAATAAAATCCCACATGATCTGCTTTGAACTGGGTTATATGGAAGTGTGGACTCAGATATCCCAGTTCAAAGCAGATATTGTGGGATTTTCTGCCTTGATATTCTGGGATATTCCCTGTTCTAGTCACAGAACAGATGGAGCTCTTGGCTGTGTGTTTTGGGAGGAGGGCTACTTTGGGCCAGTATACCACCAGTATCCTCTCCTCAACTTGTCATCTTTCTTTGTTCATCTCTGCCTGCCCCTCGGTTTTGTGGTCTGCGCGGAGGCTTACATCAATTATACTCCAAAGCACCTGGAAGCTTTGCCCCCTGGTCACTCTCACTGGGCAATTGCCCTTTTGTGACTCTGTAAAGCTGACCCTCCAATAAATGCAACTGTAAACCCAAGACCTCATTAACCCTTTGTATTTCTAGAGGAGAGACTATTCCCACAGCTGTCTCGGCCAGATAATAGGAGTGCCCATTATCCCAGGAGCAAAGGGCAAAGCAACATATTCGGCCTTTAAAAGCTACAGCCACCAAAGCTTCTGTCTTTCCCCATCCAAGGGATTTCAGTGTAAGGGAATACTTTTTTCAGATATATAATGAAGTTTCAGCCACTAGCATCAGTTAATAGGAATAAATTCTATTCCCGTGAATAAAGCTTTTAAGGATTGCTGTAAGTTTTTCGGGCTATATGGCCATGTTCCACATGTCCTCTGACATTTCGCCTGCATCTGTGGTAGGCATCCTCAGAGGTTGTGAGGTCTGTTGAGAACTAGGAAAAAACTCTTGTCTGTTTGGGCCAAGTGTGAATGTGAAGTGTGAAGCCTTGCAGCTTGGAGGCTTGGCTGCTTCCTGCCTGGGGGAATCTTTTGTTGGTAGGTAGGTCAAACAGACAAGAGTTATTTCTCCCACCCTGGACATTCCACAGATATAGTATAAACCCAATTTTCCTAGTTCCCAAGAGACCTCACAACCTCAGAGGATGCCTGCCATAGATGCAAGCCAAACATCAGGAGAGAATGCTTCTGGAACATGGCCAGACAGCCCAAAAACTTACAGCAAGTTACCATGATTCTGGCCATGAAAGCCTTCGACAACACAAAGCTTTTAAGCTTGGCTACGTATATCTGTATGAATAATGTCTTCCTTGCTACTGTTTTATGTCACTGTCATGGCTGAGACTCCTTGCATTTTGTTTTTAATTTCTCACTCTACGCAGAGATTTTCCTTTTTCCAAATCATCTTGAGGCAGGGAACAAGGGCCACTTCTGATTAATGCTGGTTATGGCTTTTGCAGAGAAACTTAGGCGCAAGAGAAGGAAGCTGGGATGCCAGGCAACCATGTGAACTGAGACAAGAATTCACAATAGAAAGCAATTTTGGTTGGGCTAACATTTGCTTTCTGGTAGACCTTGGATTTGCAGCTGTAGTTGCTGCTCACATGGAGAATTCCCAATCAAACCTCTGCAGAAGAATTATGCTCAAGCATCATTATTTTTTCTATAGCCTGTCAATGGGAAAAGTGACTCAGTAGTAGTCTACTTGAGTTGGCAACAAAAGGTTGTGAGAAACTGTGACAAATTAAACATTCAGCTTGGATTGCGTAATGGCATGAATAATTCTTTTCAAACTAAAGAGGCCTGGGCAAAAGAGACGTAGCTTACTACAATCCGCAAGACCTCGAGAAGGAAACAGAAGCCCTTAGACACTATTTTAAATGAAACACTTCCTAACTTTGTTAAGGTCCCACAGTGGAAGAATAGCTTATGAAAGGCTGAATTGCCCACTTATCTGTGACTTTTGTCTGATTTGGAAGGGTGGGCAGGAAACATTAAGCCTCTGGGAAAACCAGTGAGGTGGTACTTCAAATGTACCGTACCTAATTTTAAAACCTAAAGAAAGAAAGAAAATGAGATGAGCATGATTTATTTTGGAATCTAGTCTGGAGTATCCATTTCGGCAGAGAAATCTCAGACCTGTGGATCCAAATTTCTTTTTTCCAACTGATGTTCTAGCACTTTTTCTTTGAGTCTGGCATTTTTTTCACTGTCATTTAGCATAATTCCAAGGCCAGATACATACAGATACACATAGCTGATTCAATGAAATATAAGGGTAACCCATAGGAAAGTGATTGAAAAGGCTAAAACCCTTTTATTCAGATAGGCTTGTAAAGAAGACTAAGTCAGGGTTGCTGGGGTTTTTAGGGTATTGATTTTATCTGATTTTTAATACCAATGATATGTAATTGTTTTTAGGTTTATATATTTGCAGATTTTAAAATGTACTGAAATGCTTTAAATGTACGCCACTTTGAGACTCCTTGTGGAGAGAAAAAATGGGGTATAAATAAACATAACAATAATAATAATAATTCTCAGTTAGATCCCTAAGGCTTAGAAGGATGCAGACATAAGGTTGATGAACTGGAAGCAATGCTTTATCTTCAGCTGCAAAACTGAAAACCTGGTAGTGCAATGGGTTAAACCCTTGTGCTGGCAAGACTGAAGACCAACAGGTTGGAGGTTTGAATCTAGGGAGAGTGTGGATGAGCTTCCTCTGTCAGCTCCAGCTCCCTTTGTGGAGGTATGAAATAAGCCTCCCGCAAGGATGGTAAAACAGCAAAACATCTGGGTATCCTCTGGGCAACGTCCTTGCAGATGGCCAATTCTCTCACACCAGAAGCAACTTGCTGTTTCTCAAGTCGCCCCTGACCAAAAAGAAAAAAAGGACCTCAACAGGTACAGTTCCCATATTCAAATGTTGGGAGAAACTCAACAATCTAACAACCTCATCAGATGGGCTGCCGAAATCGCCATGCTATGTAGCGAATCTGGCGGTGCCCTCTGGGGGGTGGGGAACCCGTTGCCCCATTCTCTGCATTGCCCAACTTACTCATCCTATGAGGGGAAGTGTCGGCTGCCTGGCTTCCCTCCATTGCTCCAATACAACACAAGAAATCTCCTGTGTTGATGCCATGGCGACATGGGCCAGTTCGTCTCTATACTTTTGCAACTGATCCATGCTGGAAGTAGCTCTATATCATGGGATGGGGCCAGTGGGGTCAGTTGCAAATGTTTGATGAACTGGCGTGTGCAGCTGCAATGTATCCCATCTGATGAGATTGCTAGTTTCTGTCTCACTCAGTCTTCTCATATGCTATACAAGTACGTGTCTGACTTCTTCCTGTCACGCCCATGGTAAGAGTCCAGAACCCTCTACTCTTTACAACAACCTTTATGAGGTACAAGGCTGGAGTGTAATACAAGCCAAACAAGAACAGTAAGACCAGCAGTTTGGGGATAAGAAACCAAATGAAGGAGACGAGTCTCGGAGGAGTTGTACTGCTGCAGCTAATGGATAGGACACACGAGTTACACTATTCAAGAGCTTTGAAGACTGGCATGTTACATGTTGTCTTGTTGGCCTCATAAAGATATCACGATGATCTATCCATTAGCTTTTGATTGACACAGCTACACTTAGAAGTATTCAAGTGTGATGGTTACTCTTTATTTTCAAGACAATTCTTGAAAATAAAGAGTAACCATCATACTATTTTCAAGACTTTAGATGGGTCATGATCTCGCACGGCTACCTTATGGCCAGAAAAGGAGACACACCCCAGTCAGTGTTGGTTCCTCATTTCTCCTCCTAGCTGCTTTAAAGAAAAACAGAGAAGTAAAATAAAATAAAATACATTTAAAATGGGAGATTAAAAGGATATATGCAGAATTATATTTCATGTGTCTAACACTGAAATAGTCCTAATACTCAGGATTTCCCATTGAGTAACTTATCAGACAATGTGTAACCATGTCATCAAGTTCCCTTTGACTTTTTTCAAAGGGAACACACACAATTATTTTGTCTTGTGTGTGTGGGGGGAGAGGGAATGAGAATGGGAATGTGTCTAATTATATTAGTAGAAGTATCTGATTTGGCAAAATTGTGGCGATTTCTGGTCATATTATTATAGTAAACATAAACACTCCTCTCCAACTTACTGAGTGGACTTCAAAGACAGATAGGCAACTGTGATAGCACAGAAAAGCAATCCTGGCAATCGCCTTAATTTTAATTGTGCTTGAATAGATTTAAGGTTTTATTTCTTTTAAAGAATTTTGGACAGATTATGATCGCTTTCTAGAGACTATTTCCCATGCATACTCTTGAAATCTCTGTTTCATTCACATTAGTGAACACGTTGTAAATATTAGTTAAGCAATACATGACAGCATACATTTAAGATGAAGAAAACAGAACAGGATTTTTGAAATCTGGTAGAATTGTTGGCATAGTTTGGTAATACCATCCCAATTCATCCCCAAAGTCCCCAAAGTTTACTAAACAGTGCTTTCAAATTATTCTTTAATGAGTCACTTTACATTTCAACAACCCTTTTGAACTCCATTTTATGCTAGTCCCATAAACAAAATTATGTAAATACAAGGTATCAAATTCCAATGGTCACTTTTTAAAAGAACGAAAGTCCCTCTTTCTTTTTTGAGAAGGGTTGGATGGGAGGATGCTGTAGTTGCTTATGATATTTGCAATTTGGAGGCAAAAGATTTTTTTAAGCCCTATGTTAAGTATCAAAAGAAGTTCAAGATTGCAAAATCTTGCATAATTTCATTCCCAGAAACAACTCTCAAAAGACAAAAACCAAAACTGATAAAACATATAAGCCAAGAGATCTTGGAGTCAGATAAAAACAATAACAACAGCAATCAATCAAGATAAAATCTGTATAATCCCCTTATCATCATCAGGGCTTTTAAAAATTCTTGAACCACAATTTGCAGCAACTCAACACACCTTTACTTCTTTACCACTTTCTCAGCCTTCATGCCTTTGAGCAAATAAAACAATTAATGCTGGAGTTTGGATGATCCTTGAGGAGGTTTGTATATGATGTCAACATTATGATGTTGACTGTTCACTATGGGTGAAAAAACAATAGCCAAGCATCAGGCTTGACCTGTGTTACCACAAACACAGCTATATTTTCTGGTGGTAGGAAATAATTGTGTTTAGGAAATGACATTAGGAAACCTATCAGAGTTGCTTTGATGTGTGTCATTTAGGAAACTGAATGCAAGAACTGGTCAGGGAAAGATCCTTTCCAGCTATCAATATTTTCTACCTACCAGTCTAAAGTAACTACTAGTGAGTAACAGAATAGCCTAGCAATAATCCAACATACATTGACTTTATTATGAAAAAATTCAAAAGCCTCATTAACAAGGAATATGGGCCTCAAACTTTTTTAAAAAAATGCCAGAGAGTAAAATACCCCATAACATGACAGAATTGAGGTTCAGGTGTAAACATAATAGGCAAAATAGTGATCTGTAGGACAAATGTATAGAAGGATGTGCTAGAAGCACACATAACTGAGCAGTGATAGGATGATACTCTGAGATTTATTATCCTGGAGTTATAGATGGCTTCAACATATCCTATTCATTTGCTTTTAATGTTAACTTTATAATCTTTGCCCCTAATTGGTCATGCTTGTGGGGCTGATGTATTCCCAAACATTGCATCCATTTATTTATTTATTTATTTATTTATTTATTTATTTATTTATTTATTTATGGTATTTGTACCCTGTAGCTTCTCACCCCTGCAGGGGGACTCAGCACATCTGGAGGGTGCTAACAGCTTACTCCAGGTCTAGAAAATCTTAACTCATATAGCTCTTCAGATGTTGTTGGATTGCAACTCCCATCAGCTCTAGTCAATGGCAAAGACTACTGGGAGTTGCATTCCAACAGCTTCTGGAGAACTGCATGGCTTTCACCCTTGGACGATCTCTGTTCATTCCCAAGCCCTAGGAGAACTCTATCCATCACTTTATGGCTTAGTTGAGAACATAATATGCCAGAATGAATCATAAAACCTATCGAACAAGTCTTCACTTGACCCATCAGTCACCAAAGAGGGAAAAAAATTACAGAAACAGATCATAATTAGAGGTGTAACCATCCCTCTAGTAAGCAGATTTAGTTCTCTGAACAGTCTGGGCATGTAATTGTTTACCTCAGAAAGTCAAGCCCTAAAGCCACCATCTCCCCATGCAAAACAAAAGGTTAATTTTCTAAAAAGAGTCTGGCTGAAATGGCCAGTTGTCTGGCTTAAAGGGCTGCTCCCTTAACTCCTCCCCAAACATTGCTGAAATGCCTGTGATGGTGGATACTCCTGGCATTATAACATTGACCCAAGGAGAAGGGGAGACACAGCAAAACAGACAGGTATTACAAGACAAAACAACTAAGGGCTTTCTTGGGGCAAAGAAGGGAGAGGATACTGAATGAATAAAAATACCAAAGCAGCAAGCTGTTATCACCTTTGAGCTGTTCACTACCTGTCTGACTGCAATAATTTCATCTCCCTGTTAAAAAAAAAGTCTTCCCTTTTATCTAAATTATCAGATTTTTAAAAAGAATGAGGACCATACTGAATCAGGATACACAAGAGCCAAGCTATTTTTAAAACTGAACTATCTATTGAGGGCCCCCAGGTGTGCAGTGGGTTAAACCACAGAGCTGCTGAACTTGCTGACCGAAAGGTTGGCGGTTCAAATTTGAGGAACGGGGGTGAGCTCCCACTGTTAGGCCCAGCTTCTGCAAACCTAGCAGTTCGAGAAAATGCAAATTTGAGTAGATCAATAGGTACTGATTCTGCAGGAAGGTAACAGTGCTGGTCACATGACCTTGGACAATGCCGGCTCTTTGGCTTTGAATTGGGGATGAGCACCATCCCCCAGAGTTGGACACAATTAGACTTAATGTCAGGGGAATCCTTTACCTTTACCTATCTATTGAGGAAAGATGTGTATTTCCATGAACAGCACAACACAGAAGTCACATATGCCTAAGGCCCCTTCCACACAGCTGAATAAAATCCCACATTATCTGCTTTGAACTGTAATATATGACAGTGTGGACTCAAGTAACCCAGGGCCCTTCCACACAGCCCTATATCCCAGAATATCAAGGCAGAAAATCCCACATTACCAGTTCAAAGCAGATATTGTGGGATTTTCTGCCTTGATATTCTGGGTTATATGATTGTGTGGAAGGACCCTAAGTCTTTTCTAGGAAAACAAAGACCACAACATTGAGGATTTAGTTTAATGGGGAGGGATGGAATGATCTACTATGAATATGTGGCACTCTTGTTACTGCAGGCAGTATTTTAAAATGTGGCCACCATTGACATTCTCAGGCACATGTGGATGTTAACAGTATGTTGACATTTACATGTGACTGAGAATGTAATTTGCCAATAAATAATTAAACAAAAATCCATTTCTCCCTGCCCTTGCAATGACTATGTCAATAATTGGGAACGATAGCCTTGTTCTCAAATGAAATATTCTGATCAAATTCCTCAGCATGACAACATGATAAAACAAAGGGGGGAAATTTACAACGCATGCATATCTCATGCATTGAGTGTCAAAGACTCCACTGCCACCTTGATGCATTCTTCTTTTCTTCTCCCTCCCAACTGAACATTTGAAAGAACTTCTTGATATTTAACGCTGTTCAGCAATGGAATGGACTGCTTTGGATGGTGGTGGACTCCTCTTTGAAGGTCTTTTAACAGAGCTTGGCTGGCCATCTTTTGTGAATGCCTTTACTGTACATTTTTGGATGGCAAGGGACTGAACTAGATAACCGTTCTGCTCTCGTCTAAGCTTATCATTCTCCATAAGGCAAGGTGTTTTATGCTAATCACTGTCTACATAAGGCACCATGCCACTTGCTCACACTTTTAAGTTTTTAAAAGCCTACGCTTTATAAACAGACGTTCAGTCATTTCTCCATATAGCAGCGCTTTCAACCTTTGAGTCCCCAGGTGTTTTGGCCTACAACTCTCAGAAATTCCAACCAGTTTACCAGCTGTTAGGATTTCTGGGAGTTGAAGGCCGAAATATCTGGGGACCCACAGATTGAGAGCCACTGGGTCCTTGGTATTAGAAATTATTCCCTGTATCCAGAGATAATGCCAATCTCTCTTTTTAAAATGAGAATGAAAGATTCCATAATTGAAGTAATGAGATGGACTTTATAAAACTACTGAAGCCACTTTTTCAATATCAAATATATTCTAAGCCAAATTCTAAATCCATTCTCAAGGTTAACATTGGATGACATTACTATATAAATATGAGCAATCTTACAACACTTCAATGTGATTCTCATCTTATCTGAAGTAAATTCAGATTTATTCTGGGAAACATTCTTCGGAGTGTTTATCCTCTTTCTTTTCAGACTTAAAGTACAGTAAAACATCAGTGTAAAGCAAAGGACTGAAAGAATTTACAAAAATCGGGTGTCACAGCCTTTCTTAGACAGAGGAAGAGAAGCACCTTGAATATAAATAAGGGTGCAAAATAGGTCAGCATTTGTTTTCTTTGCCAGTGAAGGTTGATTTCCCCCACCTTGAATGGATGTTAATGGTATAATAAACCTGTATTAACCTGCATTCAGATAAAGAAGTTAATACATAAATAAAATATTCCCTAGTGACATCTATATTTTCTAAGAGTTCAAGTGAAAAAAAAATCAAGTGATACCTTGAGAATTCACTAAAGGCTATTCTGTAAGCTGCAATGAACTGTTTAACATGTCGTATGAGTTCAGCGCAAATGCAACCTTATGTGAGAGGCACAATATTAATTGACTACAAAAAATAGGGGAATAGCGGTCTCTATCAGATCAACTATCTGTGTTTTGCCGAGAGTAACACCAGGGAAAACCAGTTAGTCCATTTATATGCTCTGCACTACCTTTCTTTATCTTTTTCTGCACTCCATTCAATGCAGACCACATTACAGGATTCAGGCTGCCATGTTTAATTAATAGCTAATATGAACTACCTGCCATTAAATATCAACATTTTTTCTATTGGTACACTGATTTTGTTGGAATGATCTTTCTATTGTTTTACTGAAGCCTTTGCAGTTAAGTTACTTGTAAAGGATTTCTTTTTCCCAACTTTACTGCTCTAGATATGTAATTTCACCTTTTCAATTACGTTTATACTTCAGATGACTAAATAGTAGGGGAAAAATACCATATGGCTCAAGGATTATGGCTTCACGTTCTATTCTGCATATTAGGATAACTACAGGTTAACTTAAAAAATCGGATGTCACAGCCTTTCTTAGACAGAGGAAGACAGTTGCTTTGTACAGTTGCTTTGCACTGAAAGCAGTGCAGATGATTTAAAAAGTTCTCAAAGTAATTACATGCAGTCCCTGAGTTACAAACATTTGACTTATATAAGACTCTGAGGGCACTTCCATACAGCCATATAACCCAGAATATCATGGCAGATAATCCACAATATCTGCTTTGAACCGGGTTATCCGAGTCCACACCGCCATATAATCCAGTTCAATGTGGATTTTATAGAGCTGTGTGGAAGGGGCCATAGTTACAAACGGAGGTGTGACAAGAAGTGAGAAGAAAATATATGCAAAGGAAAAGAAATGCACTCCTGGAAGAGTTATCATGGGAAGAAGAGGTCTCCACTGAAGCTTTATTCTACTACTTGTTTCCACAATTAGGGAGATGTGCTTTGCAGGAAATCCTTAAAGAGGTATTTCCTGTCCAAAAAAATTGCAACATTATATTTCATTTACACCAGAGATCATAAGTTCTCTCACTGATTTTAAAGTAACATGGGTACAGCCATTGGTAATTTCAGTCCAGTGAAAGGTACAGCTATTGAGAATTCCAGTCCAATAACATGTTGGGACCACATGCTTCGCCCTCCTTTTAAATCAAGTGGTGATCAATTTACTCTGATTTTGTGGACATGGAAAATAATGCTGCTTATTCACACACACAAATCTTCTCAAGCGATTAGTAATTTTTGAAATACAAAATTAAATCCTTGGAAAATGTCATAATTGTGTGTGTAAACTCTGCCATCTCCTTTTTCTGCACAGTGTTTTTCAAAATATACCATACCTCCCAATGCTGACCACTAAAATGCTGAGTGTAAAAAATATTAACTGGGTACAAGGGCAATTGCAGTATTGTACTAGCATCATCAGGGTTACTGACACAACAGCTAATGGGATTGTGTAAGAAAACTATGCTCTCCAAACCGCCCAATCCTAGCAACTGTTGTGAATCTCCAAAGTAATGCTGCCGTTGCCCTTGAACCCAGATCAGCTTTAAATAAATAAACACATTGGCCAAGAGGTCTGAACTCCTACGCTTTTATATAACAGTACAGGCAGAGAAAAGAAGAAAACTGCAGGTGGTTTGTGGAGAGTCAAGAATAGAACGATTTCTTGCATGTGATCTTTGTTCTTCAGAAACAAGGGCAATGCTTGATATTGGTTGTGACTGCAGGTCTTTATTTTCTTTATTAATCTTCTTTCATTTTTTATTATTTAATTTAAAAATCATTTGTGTTTATGTGGTTTCAAGTAGGTTGTTGACTTATGGTGACTCATTGGGTTTTTAAAGACATGGAATACTCAGAGGTAGATTGCCTGTTCCTTTCTCTGAAAAATACGCTACAGCACCCTGATATTCATTGGTGGTTTCCCATCCAAGTACTCACCAAGCTGACTCGGCTGTGCTTCCAAGATCAGATGCAATCTTGAGCCTTTAAGTTATTTTGGCCCTCTACATTTCTACCTTTCCCTATTTTAAAGTATCTCAGGGCAACGTATTGGTAAAATCCACACAAGCTTGTTAAAACAGTTTAAAATAATAAAAAGTTTAAAGAACTAAGCTAAAAACATAACAAACATAGTTAATGAGGTAAACCACATTTTAAAAAATCAAAACAGTTTAAAACTATGTGCATTAACTTTTTGGAGAAATCAATGAAGCCATAGGCACCACTTTGGATGTTCATCAAAGTGGTGCCTGAATAAATTCAGTGTTGCCAACAACTGGGTATCTGAAGAAAAGGTGTCCCATAACTAGGAGGCCATGGCTCAGAAGATCCTCTCATGTTCTCAAAGAAAAGGAAGTTCCAACACACTTCATTCCACATACAAGCCCATATAAAGACAAGTGTCCCCTCAAATATCACTGTCTGAAGTCATGATGGCTTTGTCATCACATGCATCTTTAATTTAAAACAGAAGTGTACTAGCAAACAGTGCAATTTTTTCAGGATGGGCATTATATCTTGACTATTTGGTATTCCATCCAGCAATTGAGCTGCTGAATTTTGCACCAGCTGCAGTTTCTAAGTCTTCAGTAGGGGCAGATTCAAGTAGTGCACATTATAACGCCATGTAACAAAATTTAAAAAATGTTCTGTTCCTTGATTTGAAAGTGTTATTCCTGTTAAATTGTGTAGCAACTGCTATACCTTGCAGAAACTTTGTTTTTGTGGCTACCACAAAAAATGTTGAATTGGTTGAGACTCAATGAGCTATACATTGAAAAGCTATAGCAAAATGTGCTGCAGGATGTTCCGCAAAAAGAAAGGTTTTGCAGTTTAATAAACCTTTTCAATGTTTTTATGATAGAACATAAGGAAGTGACATTCTAAACCCAGAAATAAAAAATGTGTTACATTGTCTAATTCTACTCTGGTTAAGTTATCTGTCCAGAAAAGGCCATAACTGGTACGCTGTTTGAACTGGGGTTGAGCCTGCTGAGCCACTCTGTGTGCCAGGAACAGATCTAAGAATACTCCCAAGTTACACACTGGTTCCTTCAGTGATACCTGATATATTCCAGTTCAAAGCAGATAATGTGGGATTTTATTCAGCTGCGTGGAAGGGGCTTCAGACTTTGCCTAGAATACTGTGCCCACTTCTGGGCACTATAATTCTAGAAGGATATTAGCAACCCAGAACATGTCCAGAGGAAAGAAACTAATATGATCAAAGTTCTGGAAACCAAGATTAATGTGTTTTTAATTTTTTAAAAAATGTTTTCAAAACATTTTGATTGGATTATTGTTTAATACTTTTGAATTTTCTGTTCTTCATATTTTTGCCTTCTTTTAGCTGAAAGTGGAATTGTTTGGATCCCAATTGGTAAAAAAGAGAAAGACATAAATAAAAAAATGAAACAGCCATTTTAAAGTATCTGAAAAAGTGTCATGTCCAATATGGAGCAAGCTTGTTTTCTGATGCTCCAGAGACAAGAAAATAAACCAACAGATTCAAATTCAAAGAAAAGAGATTTGTCTAAATATTTGGTAGAACTTTTTTTTAAGGAATTGCTGTTCAAGACTGCACTGATGGCCTTAGAAGGTGGAGGACTCTCTTTCTTTCAGGGCATTCAAAAAGAGGATCATATTTATTTCATGCCAAAAAGCATTGCATAAATAAACAAGCATAAAACTGATAAAATAGAGGGAACACAAGTGGCTAAATAATTTTAGACCAAAAATGGGCAACAGCAACCACATTATCTGTAGCTTTAAATAGTTCTTCCTCTCTGCATGAGGCAGGGCATTGTGGACAAGCATACAGATGCTGAATTGTTTGTTCTGCTCCACAGTCACACAGGGTGGAGGATTCTTCTAGGTCAGGGGTGCTCATTAGGTAGCTTGGGAGCTACTAGTAGATCTTCGGCCCTCTTCCAGGTGATCTTCGGGCCTCACCAGCCGGATGGGGCGCTCCTGCCATGTGTGCGCAGACCCTGTGTGCACGCGCGCTCCTGCTGCTGGCTTCTGCTCTCGCGGTGCTTCTTTCACCTGCGGGGCATTGCAGGAAGAAGGAAGCACGAGGCGGGGCCTCTAGAGGGAGCACCCTGCCCCTCTCTCGTCCAGAAGCAGCTGTGCAGCCTCCGTTGCCGGCGAGACAGGCAGGACGGAGCGCTCCCTCTGGATGCCCCGCCTCGTGTTTTCTCCGGCGGGGGCAGGTAGATCTTTTGGACTTGGTTGCTTTAAGAGTAGCTCACATGCTGAAAAAGTGTGAGGACCCCTGTTCTAGGTAGTGTCATTTTGCCAGATTGTCTTTTGATCTTCCAACACCACTTCTGATTCTGTTCAGGGACTTCCAAGTTGCCCTTTCTTGGTTTGCCCCTGGAGGCAGACCCTCATGGGGAGCCATCTATTTGGGATTTCCTGTTTTAGCTGCCCAGAGAGATGCTATCGCTGGGGGAACCAAAAGAGGAGTGGTGGTTCTCATAGAACTTTTCCTTGATTTGAGTCTACTAGGAGAAACCTGACAGCTATGCAGTTGGTGGCTTTCACAGTGTTCAACCTCATTTCTCTTACAGTTCACAGCATTTTCCTGTCGCTCATCGGGGAGGGAGGGGGGAATGCCAGCTAGCTTACCGAGAAGGCATGGGTTGTTCTATAAGGAATTAGGAATTATGGAATTATGTTAGGAATTATGGGCGTTAAAGCCCAAAACACCTAGGGGGCTGCCTGTTATAAAGTCTTTTAACAGGTGTAGGTTTGAGACATGCTCTGATTACTCTACATGTTTAGTTCAGTGCTATATTCACCTGCTTTGCACGGGCAAACTTGTGCCAAACAGGGCAGGCATACTCAGCAGTTGTGTTAGACAAGGCCAGGGCTGATGTTCTTATTAATTTTGGATCTGCTTTACATGTGCGGCCAGTAAGTGTCTGCAGGATGTTATTGCATGCAGCTACTTTGTGCTTGGTGTTCATACAGTGTTTCCTAAATGTTAGTATTCAATCTAAGGCAGTGGGTCCCCAGATGTTTTGGCCTTCAACTCCCAGAAATCCTAACAGCTGGTAAACTGGCTGGGTTTTCTGGGGGACCAACAAGTTGAGAACCATTAATCTAAGGTGACATCGAGATATTTAGGATGGGAACAGTGTTCCAGCTCCTGGCCTTCCCAGGCAACTTTCAATTTCCTGTTGGCTTCATGCTTAAATAGGTGGAAAATATATACTTCTGTATTGGCAGGGTTAGGCTTTGGTTGGTTATCTTTGAGGTAGCCGGAGAGATCTTTCAGGGCATTAGTAAGTTGGTTTTCAACTGTTTCAAAGTCTTTTGTTTGTACTGTTAGGTCAAGGTCATCAGCATATATAAAGCTGTTTGTGAGTGGTGGCTCTAGGCTAATCATTCAAAAAGAGGATGAACTGTAATCTTTTGCAAGTTCTTTAGCTAGACTAGATTGGCCTTCTGGTTTCTTTTTTCAGTGCTATGATTCTTCCCTTTGCACTAGACAAGAGATTTAATTGAGTGTTTCAAGAGAAGGGGAGAATGTGGAATCCTGAGGCTCACTGCTTTATCACTGAGTCTCCATGCAATATTCTCTCACTTAATTAGATATTTTGCATGTTTATAGGGTGGTCAATGATCCAGTACAATGCACAACTTGAAGTGACAATATTGATGTCAATTTAGTACAGCTGACATCAGTGATATCAAAGCTCACATTCACAAATTCTTGCCCCTCCACTTTGCAAGTGAGAAAACAGTAGATCTTTAACATATTAATTCTGAAGTCCATTACAAACATGTGGCAAAAGGATGAAAAAGAGAATGAAGAGAAACCAAAACAAATAAGTTAAAACAAAGGGAATAAATGCATTGGGCTGAAATTGTATGAGAATAGTTAAAACAAGGACTTTTGTACCTTTGGATTTTAATAGGGCCCCTTTTAATAGGGCCCCTTTTACACAATATAAAATCCAGATTATCTGCTTTGAACTGGATTATATGGCACTGTAGACTCATATAATCCAGTTCAAAGCAGATAATGTGGATTATCTGATGTGATAATCTGGATTATACAGCAGTGTAGAAGGGGCCTGGGTTTACTCTATCTGGGACTAACAATGTTGCTCATGCCAGTGGTGAGAATCACACAGCCCTCCAAAAGGTTGTTAGGATTTTAGCTCCCATAATCTCACATGTTTGCTAGATTTCCAACCCAACAATTTTTGAGGGGCCATTTAATTCCCATCCCTGGTTTAGCCAGTGCGTACATACTGCAGACTATCCATGTGTAGCCTGTAGACATTACAGACTATCCATGCTCATCTATTGTGCCAAACCGCAAATTATTCAGAAGCATCTCTCCTATTTGGTAAATCGGACGATCATCTCAGGGCCCTTCCACGCAGCCAAATAACACAGAATATCAAGGCAGATAATTTTGAACTTGCTTTGAACTGGGTTATCTGAGTTCATTGCCATATAATCCAGTTCAATGTGGATTTTATACAGCTGTGTGAAAGATGCCTCAGTTAGCAGATGCTGGGAAGAAGCAGCAAGGTGTTCAGAGGGCACAGCTCTGGGTATTTGGTGTCCTGCTGTTTTCAGGTGACTGTGGGCCCTTCAACACAGCCATATAACCAGGAATATCAAGGCAAATAATCTACAATATCTTCTTTGAACTGGATTATCTGATTTCACACTACCATATAATCCAGTTCAATGTGTGGAAGAGGCCTGTGAGGGATAAAGTTGGGAGGATCATCTGCCAGCTCAGTTGAGTTTTGTACGCAGAATTGGAAAGGGCATCATCTAGTTCTTTGCCTCAGGCAGCAAAATGTTCTGGGTTGTCCCTGACATTATTCATGCTTTAAAAACAACATGCTTAAACTGGCCTTTTATTTTTAGAAGACAGAGCAGCCACAGGGCCCCAATTTGGGGCAAGTACCATATCTGAATTGGCACCATGGCAGCAGACTCCTCTGTGAACAAATCTTGCCAAAAAAACCCCTCCCTCACATTAGGTTTGCCTTAGGGTTATCATACATTCAAAATGTCTTGAAAGCACACAGCAATAATACGGTAGTTAGTTTATCATTTTATACAACTAAATTTCAAAATACCAACAGGTAGGTTTAATATGTTTTCTAAGAACAATTGTCTCTGTGTGTATATTTATTCCTTTCAAGTTTGCAGCTGAGCTGATACCATGCTATAAAATGTTTGGTTCATTGTGTAAGAAAAGGGAAATGGTCTTTTGTCCATGAAGGAAGGTTATGAAAAAAAAAGAAAGTTAAACATTGACCCTCTCTCACACAATACGTTGTTTTCAAAGTTAGTTGGAACATTTTTACTGTGCTGATGTGACCTTATGTCTTTTTCTTTGGTCAATACTGCTATTACTGGTTCTGATTTATTAGCATTAGCCCAGAAATAAGTAATCCTGAAATGCATAAATAAATGGGGGCCACGGGTGAGGTGGATTGTTCTCATGCTGAAAATGCTAGAAATTCCTAGAAAGAGATAAAAAATACCAGTATCTTTATTCATTTCCCCCCAATTTCACAGTGCCCCCAAACCTCAGACGATGGGGAGGCTGACTGCATTTCTAGAGATACCTTGTTCTGCTTTCTTCTCCACTGTTACAGGGAATATGGAGTCAAAGCATACAACTTCACAACAGAAATACAGTGGAGTCTCGCTGATCCAACCTTTGCTCACCCAAAATTCTGTATTATCCAGTACAGTCTGCCTCCTGCCCGGATCCACAGCTATTTCAATACATTGCAATGTTTTGGTGCTAAATTCGTAAATACAGTAATTGCTACACAATGAACTGCTTTTTCTGTTCACTTGTTGTAAAACATGGTGCTTAATTTGTAAAATCATAACGTAATTTGACGTCTAATAGGCTTTTCCTTAATCCCTCCTTATTATCCAACATTTTTGCTTATCCTACGTTCAGCCGACCCGTTTATGTTGGATAAGCGAGATTCTACTATAGTGGCAAGTGAGTTGTTGTGAGAATGTTTCTGGAACATGGCCATACAGCCCGGAAAACTCACAACAACCCAGCAATTCTGGCCATGGAAGCCTTCGACAAAACACAGTGGCAAATAGTCCTCCTTTTGGGTTAGTTACAGAGCAACAGAGGGCATGCATTCACTGCATCCTGCTGAAAGCATTTGTGTTTCCAAGTGCTGCATTTGGACTTTTCAGATACCATCAGAAAGAATCTGAATTGGTATCAAACTCTGCATTCACCAACATAGGGTAGAAAAACCAGAGCCTGGACATTTTGGGGACCGTGCCTTCCAGAATCCTTCAGCCACTACTATTCTGGGAGATCTAGCCTGCAAAGTAACTTTCCCAAGCTCCAAGAAGGGCCCAGCATTAATTCATCAGTTATATCTGACATTACTTACCTCCAGGGTTTTTTTTAATCACCCTTGCCAACCTCTATAAAGCAGTTTCTCATATAAGATTAAAATCACTTTATTAGAGTCATAACGACATACTGAATCATGGCTTTGAGCGCCAGGTTCACAATAGAGGGAGCTTGCTGCTTGTCTCCATCAAGACGAGACGTGGCCTGAAGGGTAGGTGAAGCTGCTTAAGCCCGGCTGTAAATTAAGCACATATCTTTAAGAGCTTCGCCGATCGTATCTCCCTGCAGCATGGGCAGTCACGCAGCACTGACTAACCCCTTCAGTCCTGTTCTGACATGTGTTGAAAGAAGAATAAAAGGATGAATTAGCAAATACTGGGTTGGGGCACTGGGAAGGGAGGGAGCGTTTGCAAATGCAAGTCTGAAGCCCTGGTCAGAAACATCTGGAAAGTGACTCTCTGGGATGGGAGAGCAGCAGCCAATAGCTTTAAAAGGGTACTCAATCTTAAATTGTCTGGAAAGGAAGGGATTGTGAAAAGCAAACATGACACTTCTGGGCTTTTGGTTTAATAAGGACAAACATAGGTAAAGGTGACTTCACTGAAAACATTTTATTTAAATAAGGCCCATTGGAGCGCACTGTTTTTAAAAGGTCATTTTAAAATTTAAAAAAAACTTGTAGTGGAGCCACTGTTATCAGCTTCATGAGAAGGAACTATGCATTTTAAAGGGGACATGATGTGTCTAAAAGGAGGACCATTTCCATACAAAATCAGTAATTCCTGGTTGTGTCCTTATACAAAGGATTTCAGAAGACAGAATGCTTTTTCCTACACTTCTCCTTCATGAGCCCATCAGAACAGAGGAGAAAAATGGCAAATATGTTTGGGTTGCTGTGAGTTTTCCGAGCTGAATGTTCTAGAAGCATTCTCTCCTGACGTTTCACCCACATCTATAGCAGGCATCCTCAGAGGTTGTGAGGTCTGTTGGAAACTAGGCAAGTGGGGTTTATTGATCTGTGGAATGTCCAGGGTGGGAGAAAGAACTCTTGCCTGTGTGAGGCAAGTGTGAATGCTGCAATTGGCCACCTTGATTACACTAAATGGCCCACTTGCCTAGTCAGGAGAGAATGCTTCTGGAACATGGCCATACAGCCTGGAAAACTCACAGCAACCCATTGATTCCAGCCATGAAAGCCTTCAACAATACACCAAATATCTTTACTAGACTAAAATATGCTTACAATTTATGCATACTAGCTTAAAAGTAAACCCTAATGGGCATTTTTTATTTTTACTGTTTTTAAGTGAAAAAAACAAATAAAGTGAGTGCATGCTTAGTAAATCTTATTGCTGAAAAAAAAAGTTCCCAAAAGGTAGAGTACCATAACACTGCGCAGATAGCCTTGCTTTGGTCATAATATTCCTGCTGGCCCAGATTATAGAGTGGAAGGGGGAAAGGTTAAGAGTGCCCACATATATCTATTGTTTGCATGATTTGATAACATTTCAACCATATATCATATAGAATTCTAGGATGTGTAGTTTGACAAAGGCTTTTGAATTCTTTGCTATAGTTCAGGGGAATGGCACACTAACCCTTTAGCAAATAATTTATAAATCCTCATTAAATTACCTGTCTTAAGATTCCATAGGTTTGAATCAAGACCATTAAAGTGACAAAGTACAGGTACAGATATATATGCTTGGTTTACCCTCATGTAGCTTGGCCATTTTTGACAACCCCATACATTTCCTATGGCTTGTTTTGGGAAGGAATACTCAGAGACAGTTTTGCCACTTACTGTTTCTGAAATATAGCCTACAGCACCTGGCAGTCATTGGCAATCTCTCATCCAAGTACTAACAAGGCTGATAAAGTATAGTAGGGAAAAAGTTTTTCGTCTAACTCCTCAAGTGTTCTAGCTACAGTTACTATTATAAATAATGTGGAATGAACCCACTAAAGGGGGATTACTGTTAGCTCTGTTTTGTTGCTAAGTGCCATTAAGTCAACCCCATGAAGGACAGACTTGCAAATGACCCCATCTTCAACAACCCTGCTCATATCTTGCAGCTTCAGGACCATGGCTTCTCTGACAGAGTTTATTCATTTGGAATACGGACTTCTCCTTTTCGTTCTGCCTTCTACCATACCAATCAATAAAGGATGAGCATAAAAGTTGGAAGTGCAGGTAAGTCCCTGATATGTCTCTCTTGGAACTCCCTCCCAAGAGAAAACAGGATGACGCCATCCCTGCTGGCAGGGATTACCTTTTTCTCCCAACAGGCATTTGGGGAAAGATAAGGGGAACACTGCTGAGGAGGATATTGGTAGAATTTGGGGGGGGGGGGGGGTATTAAAATCCATTTGCATTATATTTATTGTATTTAACTGTATAACTATATTTCACTCTAACACCCACAGTACTATTCAATGGCTTTTAAAAATAATTTTTGTATTTACTGCTTTAAATTAATCAAAGTCTGTGATTGTTAAACACCTTGAGTACCTTTGGGGAGAAAGGTGGGTTATAAATAAAGTGAGTAAATAAAGAAAACATGTGGAGTCTTTTAACTTTCATTCTTGCAAGGAAAAACATTTTGTAAGCAAAAGCAAGCACAGACCATTACAATTATCTCAGTCAACCAAGAGTGAGTAACATAAACAAGAATATCAAAACAAGGAGTATAAACTGTAGTATGAATCTGTTTTAATGAGTATGACTGAAACTCAAAATATTCAAGTAGGCTTAATAAAATAAAGACACAAGAAATCTGAACTACCGTATTTTCTTCCCTATAGTCCAGTGGTTCCCGACCTGTGGGCCATGGCCCACTGGTGTCATGGGATCTAAAATAAGGTCTATAGCTCTAGATTATTAAATATGGTTTTACTGTGGGTGAGCAGATGCTGACTACTGGATGGCATATGTTCTGTATCAGAAACTAGAGCTAATGTGATATATCCAATGCAATTTTCTGAATCAGCACCCCAAATAACCAAACTGAATCTAAAGTTGACCAAAAACCATTTTGTAACCCTTTTGGTACTAATGTTGGAGATTGGTCCCTGGCCAACGTGATCTCTGGTCAAAAATAAAAAGGTTGGGAACCACTGCTATGGTCCATCTGTTGTGGATTTAACATGCACTGCCTTCTGCAACCTCTAGCTCTCCACGGGTATTATAAAAGCCGACAGTCATGCCACATGATATTGGATACTTCAGCAATGTTGGCCGTGGCTTCCCAGAGATTTCTCAAGTATACCTGGAAAGCACCAGGTTCAGGAAGACAGTGCTAAAGAAAAAGAACATCAAACTGGCTTGATTTAGGTTCTGACCTTGCATGAGGTTCACCAGTGTCACAAGCAGCACCTATAGCTCTTCACCCTGAGTATCCACCCCTACCACTGCTAAAAGACCTTCACACACCCCGCCCCCCACCCCATGTGTGAAAGGGGTATGAGGAAGGTGGGTTGCATAGTAGGATAGCCAAGCCCATGTACAAGTGCCATGTTTGGAGAACAGTACTGACACAATTATTCCTGGGCTTGATAAATCCATGGAATATATTGTTAGATTTCAGAGTCATGCATCAAGTTAATCTATATTATTACCTCAGGCTCCTACCACACAACTGAATAAAATTCCACATTTTCTGCTTTGAACTGGAATATATGGCAGTGTGGACACAGATAACCCAGTTCAAAGCAGATATTGTGGGATATTATGGGTTATATGGCTGTATGGAAGGGCCCTCTCTTAACTGCTCTCCTGGCTGCTTGAGACTGATTGTGAAGTAGTACTCATTCTTGGCTTTTCTTCGTGAACAAAGATTCAGGATGTGTCATTCGAGCCTGTGCAATGTCCAAGGCACGATACTCATTAATACAGAAGCAAAGGGGAAGAGTTTGATGTAATTTTAGAGACCTCCTTGACAAGACATACTGGAGGCCTTCTGCAATTTCCTCATTCCTTCATGGAAATAAAGAAGTTGAACTAGAGAGTGTTTTAAGGGGGTGGGTGGGAATTCAACTGGATAATCTCCAGAGTCCCTTCCATTTCAGTGATTCAACAACTGGAGGTTAGCCAGGAGATTGCTTTAATGGGCCTGAGAAGTTTCACCTTTGTTAGGGAAATGATAGACCGATGGTTCTCAATGGCTGGTCTACTCAATGGCTAGGAAATAATTCAGAGAGCTTGTCCGCTTCCCTTCACTCTTTGGAAGGGAGGCAGGTCAATATTCTTTTCCAAACAAGGGAAGAGAAGAAAAAGGCATTTTTCCTGAGTCATGGGTAAATTGAAAGCTATGTCTTAATTTCTTTAAAGCTACTGCTAATTCAATATGCACAGTATTTGTTATTTTATATGGATATATGCAAATTTGGAAATAAGTCAGCAATGAGTAATGCTCTTTACATTATTCAACTTTTAACTGCCAGCAGTCCTAGATGGAAAAGGCAGTGATGTGGCTGCTGACAGAAACTGCAGCCCAACAACATTGGGGACTGGGAGAGATGGGACAGCGATGGGACTAGTTGTTATTTCTTATCAAGTTGACTTTGACTTATATGAAGGAAAAGCTTTAAAAATCCCTTCAAAATCAAATGGCCTACTCAGATCTTGATGGAATCTAACCACCTGCAGTACATTCTTTCTCTTGTTTTCCAAAGCATTATCATCTTTTCAATGAGTCCTTTTATCTCTTGCTATGCCCAAAGTAATAGTCTCAGTTTAGTCAGCTTCATCTCTAGTGAAAGTGCAGACTTCACCTGCTCTAAAACTCATTCATTTGTCCTTTTAGCAATCTGTGATAACTTTTCTTAAGCTTCAAATATCAAATGATTTGATTTTCTTCCTATCACCTTTCTTTACTGCCTGTCTTTCATGGTCATACTTAGAAATCAATAATACTATGTCCTAAGTGAATCTGCCTTTGGTCATTTATTTATTTATTTATTGTGTCAGAAGTGAATTGGGGGTACGGTTATAATGTATTATAATTAAATTTGATTTTTTTTTTGTTGAGACAGGAGCAACTTGAGAAACTGCAAGTTGCTTCTGGTGTGAGAGAATTGAACGTCTGCAAGGATGTTGCCCAGGGAACACCCAGATGTTTTTGATTTTTTATTATCTTTGTGGGAGGTTTCTCTCATGTCCTCGCATGTAGCAACCCAGTTTCCTTTCGTGCCTGGGGGGCAGGGGGCGGCACCGGGGGTCCCACTTGCATTAGGGCCAGCTGTGGCTGATGAGGACATGGAGGAAGGGGATGATGAGTTAGCTGGGCCTTCATCTCCCACAGAGAGCTTGGCCTGGGATGATGGCTGGCCTGATGGCTATGATAGCTGGGAAAGTCAGGCTGACACTGAAAGTGCTGACTCCGATAGTCAGTATGAGAAACCAGGTGGTTACGGGTCGCAGGAAAGGATCAGGGAAACAGCGGAGGATGAGCCCATGGAAGCTGAAAGGGAGTTAGGCTCTCATGAAGATGGCGACCCAGGTGCTGGGAGGCAAGGACGGAGCTTTGATAGGAGACGGAGCATTGAGTCCAGCAGGAGAGAATGGCACCGTAGCCTAGAGCGCCACAGAAGCGCTAGGTCCCGTAGTACAGATTGGCGCCGCAGCCTAGAGCGTCAGGGGTCTCACCAAGGGAATTAAGTATAGGACCCGTGGGAAAGGATCCTGAGTTACTCGGCCACTTCTGATCTGAAGGGAGTGAAGCGAGTGAAGATCCACGGAGCCAGGATTGCGGCTCGTACCTTGCAAAGAAGTTTCTTGGGCTTGCTTTCTTGAACCTTGCCTTGTTTGCCTTGCCACGGACCAAGTCTGTTTTTGATCCGCTTTGTTTTGCGGAGCCTTTGCCAAGCTTTTGCCTTTGGATTTACTTAAGAACACTTTACCTCATTTGCTACGTTGATACTTTTATGGACAATTATCCTTTTCACCTGTTTTTTATTATTCAATAAATAGTTAGCTGATTACCATCTCTGTGTGTGTGATTAAGGGGCCGGGCCGAGACCCTGCATCGTGACATCGCATGAGGAGCTGGAGCTGATAGAGGAAGCTCATCCCCACTCTCCCCGGATTTGAACCTGCAACCTGTCAGTCTTCGGTACTGTTGGCACAGGGGTTTAACCCACTGCGCCACCGGGGGCTCCAAATTGAATTTGATGAGCTTTTAGCTCCACTTTTTCATTCACCTTCTATTTATTTATTGTGTCAGAAACAAATTGAGGGTACAGTTGTGATGTATTTTTAAACACAAACAAAGTTAGAAACTTGGTATTATTCTAAATATTCTTTGACCAGAACCTGGCCACTTGGAATGCCTCTGGTGTCACTATAAGAAAGTTCTCCATTGTGTATGTGGCAGGGCTCAGACTGCAATGTAGTAAGTGGTCTGTGGTTTGCTCTTCAACCACACATTCAAGT
This sequence comes from Anolis apletophallus, assembly GCA_030556195.1. Lineage (NCBI taxonomy): Eukaryota > Metazoa > Chordata > Lepidosauria > Squamata > Anolidae > Anolis > Anolis apletophallus. The sequence goes on along the minus strand of JARBWK010000002.1, from coordinate 114,606,015 downwards.
TATGCAATTGACTTAATGGCAGTTTAGAACAACAACACATTCTCTATGGTCCTTTCCCCCTTCTTAATACTCAACAGTAACCCTGGTTTTGCACTTTCATTCATAACTTTCAACATAGTTATGAACATACCGTAGTTGTTCCATGTCTTTGCTATATTCTGTGGGTACAGGCAGTCCCCAAGTTACAAACAAGATAGGTTCTGTAGGTTTGTTTTACAACTAAATTTCTTTGTAAGTCAGAACAGGTATATTTTAAAAGTGTAACTCCAGCCAATATCTATCTATCTACCTTATGTTATCCAAAACTTGCGTGTAATTTGCAAAATATACAGAAATACAGATTGAAGGAATAAGGAAGAAAATTCCATTCAGCTCAAGTGTCTTTAATTAAGAAATAAAAGTCAAAGCAAATCTCATAATTGGAGGTGGGGTTGCATTCTAAAAATAAATAACATGAGAAGAAATTGAAGACATTTAAGCTGTTTACTTAACAGCTTGTTGTTTGTTAAGTAAGATTAGGCAGCATTTTGAGTTCTAACATCGTTATTCCAACTGAGCAGAGTGACAGAATAAGGCTTAAAGGTGTTTTATGCCAGATGCGATAATAGTTCTTCCAAAATGGAACAAATATAATTGAACAGTAATCACACAAGGAGGTGGAGAAATGGGGGCCTCAATATTGAACACACTGAGATGTGTTACTGCTGTAAGAGAAGTTTTATTGGTGGAAACTGATGCAGCAGATATTCTGCAGTAGAGTAATATTCCAACCATTTTGCAGATGATGCTTTGTACACATACACCAAAGCAATGCTAGAATGGAGTCCTTAAACATCTAAGTAATTCGAGCCATCTTACCCCATTGCCGGCAATCACATTCCTAATGGCTGGCTATGAGGAGCCCCTGCAATGCATTGTAAGCTGCCCCAAGGAGAGGTTAATTGAAGGTGAATTGCCAAGGGTTCTATGGCCCATAAGCAAAGGAATGCCCCTTCGACACAGCAGAATAAAATCCAGATTATCTGCTTTGAACTGGATTATCTGGCAGTGTAGATTCAGATAATCCAGTTCAAAGCAGACAATGTGGATTATTTGTCTTGATATTCTGGATTATATGACAGTGTAGAAGGGCCCAAAGAAATGTATGAAAACACAGTCCATCTCCCCCTTCTCCTGATGTCTTTGGGCCCTTCTACATCATCTGCTTTGAACTGGATTATCTGAGTCTACACTGCCAGATAATCCAGTGCAAAACAGATAATCTGGATTTTAGACAGCTGTGTAGAAAGGGCCTATGAGAACTGTCTAAGCAGGTCAGTGAAAGAAGAATATTGACTTGCCCAGTTTATTCTCAGCCTCCCTATCTTTTCCAAGCCTCAAATGGCCAAGCTAGAGCAAACAAATGAACAAAACCCCCACAAATGAAATGTAACACAATTACTAGTGCAAATTAAGGGTTACTATATCACTGCACAACTGTTAGTGTTTGACCATGAGGCTGGCAAGAATTCTAAAACCCATTTGTCTGATAGCAGAAGCCAATCTCACTTGAATAGCTAGAATCAAGATTCTGATGCTTTTATAGCCAATGAGAAAGTGGCCCTCATTGTGAAACAGGGATCTTTGTTCTACCTGAGCAAATCACCATACTGGGAGAGAGTGAGAAAAAATGGGGACAGGGCACAGTTACTATTCTGGCCCCAACAATCAATCTGCGTATGATATCACAATGCACTGTATTACAACCTACCCTACATTACAACCTACTCTGCCTGATTCCCCCCCCCCCCCCGTCCAACTCACATCCATACCACCTTCTGCATAGTTTCTCTCAGGAGGAGCATCCTGTACATGAATGGGCAACAATGAGACCGTTGGCCCTTGCCGTGTCAATTTGAGACCAACTCTGATTCAGTGGCAGCAAAATCAGGAAACTACAAGACACGCTTCTCTTGCAATTTTGGATTGGTATAGTTGATGTACAGCAGCTGTAGAGAGACAGTGTCTGAGCACTGGACTATGACTCTGGAGACCAGTGGTTGAATCCTCTTTTGACTATGTAAACCTATGGGTGACCTTGGTCAAGTAACACTCTCTCAGTCTCAGTGGAAAGCAAAGGCAAACCTCCTCTGAACAGATCTAAGCCTAACTTAGATAGTGTTGAAGGCACATAACAAAAAATAACTGCATTTTCCCCAAGTTCTCAGTTGCATGATATGTTTTTGCAAAAGCTGGAGTGTTTTCATTGCTGTTAATTTATTGGTTACATTGGAATAAAATCTGAAAGATGCAATTTCCCTGAATGAGCCTGCTTAAACCAAAAGATCTGCAGTAGGGGACTTTCTCTGAGACTCACCATCTTCACAGACATGTCTGGTGAGGACACAAGGAGAGAGCCTTCTCTTTGTCTGCTCTCACTATGGAGTTCCCATCCATGAGAGATACAATTGGTCTCCTTCCTACTCCCTTCCTAATGAGCAGGTGGAAACTCTTAAGTGGGTGAAAACATTTATTGAGACAAGCCTTTGAGATTTAAATTATGTAGCAGTACAATATGTGGAAGGTGGTGCTGTTTTTCTTATCTCTTGTTAGCAATTAAGTTTTAAATAAGTTTTTAACTGTTTTTGACTAATACTGCTATTTAGCTCTTTTAAAACTTTTTAAAATACCATCTCAACTTACACTTGTTTGGAATTACACTTGTTTGTAGTTCCAAACAAGTGTAAGTTGAGAAAAGATCCCAAGTCTTTTACTACCTCCAAAAACAAAAGGCTTCGGTGTATGCCATCCAAGAAACACATATTAAAAGATCCAGAAGGGACTTATTAGAAAGAAAAAAACTGGGAACTCTCTTTGAGTCCTCGATAGAGAAGAAACAAAGAGGGGTAGCAATGTATATAAATCCCCTACTGGAACCAGAATTACAATATAAGGACAGTGAAGGAAGGGTGATAATGGTGACGGGGAAGGTAAAGGGGAAAAAATATTATTTGTAAACATTTATGCTCCAAATGACACGAAAGCGAACTTTTTTGAAAATGTAAATGAAAAAATAACCATGAATGCATTATTCTTGGAGACTTTAATGGGGTAATTGACCCCAAAATAGATAAATCACCTAATAGACCAAAAGGGTATAGAAAGAAAGGTAAATTGCCCAACATTTTCTTTAAGATGATGGAAGAGAATTCATTAGTAGATATATGGCGACATAAGAACAAAGAAGGCCAAGATTATACTTTTTTTTCGGGTAGCAAAAGGTCGTGGTCTAGAATCGACCTGATTTTAGTTTCAAAAACAATGGTAGGAAATGTGGAAAGTACATCTATACAGCCAAGGGTACACTCTGATCACGCGCCAATAGACATAGTGCTAAAATGGGGGCCCCAAACAATATAAATGGAGACTCGATGATGGACTAGTAAAATCAGAGGTCGACATCCAAAGAAATAAATCTTTAATCAAAGAGTACTTTGACATAAACGATACGGAAGATATGGATCCTCTAATAATCTGGGAGGCAAGTAAGGCCGTGATGAGAGGGAACTTTATAGCGCAGGCGTCAAACAAAAGAAAGCAAAGGAGACTAGAATTGGATAAGCTACAAAACGAACTGTCACTAGCGGAAAGGAAGTTTAAAAACAACACAAAACATAAAGAGGCCGAACATAAAATTAAATTGTTATCAAGACAAATAAGATTGCTAACCATGGAGGAAGTGGAGAAAAAACTTAAATTCCTAAAACAAAGGAATTTCGAGAATGCAAATAAGGTGGGCAAATGGCTAGCCTACCAAGTTAAAAAGAAAAAACAGAAAAATGCCATAATTAAATTAATAGCCGAGGGTAAACAATTGACAAAAGATGAGGAAATACTTAACGAGTTCGCCAATTTCTACCAGGAACTGTACAGGGAAGATAATATAGATAGAGATAAAATTTTTAAATATTTGGACAAATTAAATCTCTCCCACATATCAGAAAAAGAAAAAGAAGTATTAAACGCAGAAATCTCGGAAGAAGAAATCAAGACCGCAATAAACAGTCTAAAATCAGGGAAAGCCCCAGGACCTGACGGTCTAACCCAGATATACTATAAAACCTTTAGGGAAGAAATTACACTATATTTAAAGAAAGTTATGAATGAAATTATTAGTAAGGAAACAATATCGGAAACATGGAGAATGGCAGAAATAATAATCATACATAAGGAAGGGAAAGATCCGGAGAATGTGCAGAACTATAAGCCAATCTCCCTTTTGAACTTAGATTATAAATTATTTGCCAATGTGCTAGCGATGAGACTAAAAAACTTCCTAAACAAATGGATCTCAGAATCACAAACAGGGTTTTTACCAGGGAGACAGATGAAAAACAACATCCGAAATATTATAAACATAATTGAATATCTAGACAAAAAGATAAATACAAAAGCAGCCCTAGTCTTCTTAGACGCGGAGAAGGCTTTTGATCGGATAAGTTGGAAGACAATAGAATGCCTACTAATACAGTTAGATTTAGGTTATAACTTTAAGTCAGCGATAAAAGCAATCTACAAGCAGCAAGAGGCACAAATAATAGTGAATGGACAAAAATAAAAAAAAATTAAGATTCAAAGGGGAACGAGGCAAGGCTGTCCACTCTCCCCCCTTATCTTTAATTTCATACTAGAATTATTGTTAAAGGATATAGAAAAGGATGGAGAAATAAAAGGTTTAACCATAAATAATATGAAATATAAAACTTATGCTTTTGCCGACGATATAGTATGTATGATTCAAAATCCGTCAGAAAATATGGGCCCCTGGATAAAGAAATTTGAAAAATTTGGTGAAATCTCGGGGTTTAAGTTGAACAAAAATAAATCACAAATATTGGTAAAAAATATTGATAGAAAAGAAGCAGAGGAGATAGAAAAGAAATTTGGCATCTCAATTTCAAAAAAGTTAGATATTTAGGAATAGATCTGACGCACAAAAATTGTCAATTAGTGAAAAATAATTATGAGAAAATTTGGAGGGAAATAAAAGAAAAGCTAAAAAGCTGGAAGAATTTAAAATTATCATTGCTAGGGAGAGTATCAGTAATTAAAATGAAGATATTTCCTAAAATAAATTTTTTGCTCCAAACACTGCCCATACTAAAAAACCAAGTGTTATTTAAAAGATGGCAATCGGACTTAGCCGACTTCATTTGGTCAGGAAAAAAACCGAGAATAAAACAGAAACATCTCCTGGACCTCCCGCAGAATGGAGGATTCGGACTACCTGATTTACTGACATATTACGAGGCCAATTGCCTTGATAATATAAAAGAGTGGATGAAGCTAAAGGACAAGAAACTCCTTGTGATTTGAATGGACAATTATCAATCACAGAATTACTAATAATAGAATTTTGTTACTAATTTCTACTAGTGAATGACTGTTTTGAATTATATTAATAGTAATAGTATCCCTCCCCCCAATTGCTACTAGGGACTAGCTACTGGTAGTTTTAACAACCAACAAAACCAACATGATGGCAGTCCTAGTGAAACTTATTACAGTATATGCATGTATATGACTAAGTTTCTGTAAGGATCATCTCCTGTGTGTGTGTGTGTGTGTGTGTGTGTGTGTGTGAAAAACACCTGGGTAATTTTGAAGCAATCTAGGATAAAAAGCTTGAACCACTCCCTGAATGGAGTGTAACTCGAGGAGTGTTTGTAATGGATTTTGGGACTTACTGAAACACTTGCTTCAGAACTTACATTGAGACAGAACTTACATTCCAGACTGAGAGCCTATTATGTTTGTCTCCATGCACCACTGAAGGAAGAAGAAATTTTCAAAGAAGATGCATGAATTTAATGCAAAGGATTTTATGTGAGTTTATTTCTGCAGATGGACTGAGCTATTTCAAAGCTGGATATTTTTGTGTTTTTGAAGCTGCTTATTTGACTCTATTACTTAAGAATACATTTTGATTTTCTCATTACTTGGCTCATATTCACTTATTGTGGATGAACAAAGGGCTGGGAAGTCTTGACAGGATTGCACACTTTCTGGGTTAGCATTTTTATAAACTTACATTCCCATGAATATATTTAGCCTCAAGATGCCACAAGCTTGAAGGCAAAAATGGGCTGTAGACCAGGAATGTTAATAAAAGTACTCATTAAAAGCATTTAGATTAGAAGTGTTTACCCAGACTAAAGTGTGGGGGTTACAGCCAATAAACCCTCCAGCACAACAGCGAGTTTTATTATAGCTCCAAAGAAGGCATCCCACAGTCAGAATAGAGCACGCATTCTTTTGAAGGCAGAAGAAATGCACAGCCTTCATAAGAATGGAAAACAGATGTTCATTTGACTTGGCGTAGAAGGCATCATGAAGTGTTTAAGGACCCTGTCTTCAGATAAGTCACAGTGGATATACTTCGTGGATGTTGCTTCCAAATATGCTTGCAAAGGACCATGCCAACTGCCTGGACCAGTTGTGATAGATGCTGCAACCTGCTAAAACCTTGGAGGGGAATAAAATTGCAAAAATATAAGAAAGCCCTGCCACCTTACACTACTTGAAACAATTTCTTTTGGTTTATTGGCATATAGTACACACAGAGACTCAAACATAGTTGATATAAATGAGAAAACAATTCACTTAAACTTTATAAAAGTGACAACATAACTTTTTTGATGTTGCATTGCTTCTTCGTGTTTGCATTCATTCAAAGCAAATCCACTATAAGGCGGGATGAGTGGAGGACACAGCTTAGGCTTTCCAAGTGATAGGGTAGAACCTATGTAAAGGACCAAGAGTGACATGCTTTTTGTTCTGCCTCCCCAATTTCATTTTTTATTCAGCATTCTAAATAGCATATAAGATGGCCCCATCTGTGCACATGTGATGCATCTGTCCGCTCTTGCCACCTCTCCACAACCAGGCAGCGGGCCTTCTCGGCCGTGGCTCCTGTGTTGTGGAATTCTCTTCCTGATGACACTCGAGCGATCCCTGAGCTCGTCCCTTTTCGGAGGGCCTGTAAGACCGCCCTCTTTAGATTGGCTTTTAATTAACCTGGTCTGGCTTGGCATGTTTTATATTATGTCCATGGAATCCATGAGTTCCTATGGACCTTTTACTGAGACAATTGTTTTATACTATGTCTTTTATTGTATGTTCTGTTTCTATTACATGCTGTATATTGTATGGTATGTTGTGATCCGCCCCGAGCCTGCAGGGAGGAGCGGAATATAAGACTGAATAAATAAAATAAATAAAATAAAAAATTACTACTGTAGCTGCATTTTACACACAAGGAGCATGAAAAAGAAGATAACACAGGCATCTTATGGGAGAAATACTGTATTCAAAGTTAAGCTCTGCAGAAAGTGATTTTAGTGTTTGATGGCTTACATTAATTGTTCATATGTGCTGTCCAACACCCTGGAAACTACTGAATGAATATATAAATGTTTAAAGCAAACTTTCAAGCAAAAGAATATATATTCAGATAGTCTTATGCATCCCGGAGCAAGAGTACACACATGTTCCCCCCTCCTGAAACGGGAAGTAATTAAAGAACTGGACCAAGGAACAAAAGACCAAAGAGGGCTAGCTGCAATATGAAAAGGGTGGAAGTGAAGGGTGTGAGAAAAGGGAATATATTACACTTGTCTAGAGAGCCTGATTTTACAAGGACAATTGAGGAGGGGGCTGTTAAAAGCTGTCTATTTATACATCCCTTTTCTGTTGCTATGGTTTGCCTTTTTGTATTTAAGTGGCCTTTTGCCAAACTTGGAATAGAAAGGCACCAGATGGAGAGGAACCGGAGAAATCCAACTAAGCAGAGTAAGGTGTGAGCACATCCTTTGAGGAGGAGGGGGCATGTGGGAGGATTGCCATGTGTTTCATAAATGCAAAGTCACTTTCCTTCCTCACTCACTTCAGCTTTTGAGGCAGGGTGAACTCTTAAAGGAATAGGAGAAACACTCCTATGGCTGAGTTGACATATATCTATCATTGCTTGGGAATCATTGCTTGGGAATCATATTCAGCCCTTTGGGGTTGTTTCTGGACAAAAATAGTCACCCAAAAATTACAATGTGGGGGTCTATGTGCAAGTTCTGGGGAGTTGGTCACATATACACAAACATTTCTGGAGGAATACAATCTTTCTCAAAGGGTGGATTTGAAACCACATTGTTTATACACTAGGTGTGAGAAGTTTCTGTAAATTCTTAAGTTTTTCCTACCTTCCCTGCAAATGGGGTGGGGGTGGGGGGAATATTAACCCCCCTATATAGATTAAAAGCCACTTTGTTACTTTGGGGACATAAATGTTTTAAGCACAACTTGGTTTGGCATGAAATTATTATGTGTTGCATATTAAACAGGAAGTTTATTAAGAAGATAATAACAAACCAAATCTATCTTTTCATTTTTTTCCCTAACAAATGGAGCTTCAAGGATCCGAATCATAAGGAACACTTGAACATCAAGCAAGCTCTTCAGATCTCCTAGGTTATGAGAATCTAAGACGAATGCAAGACCCACAGGCCAAATCCAGTCTGTCACATTGTTTTATGTGGTCCATGAGATTTTGAATTCCAAGGCAACATAGTTACATTCCCACAGTCTTAGAATTACAAATGGCCCCTTGAAGGCAATCACAAGGCTGATGTGGCACTTGGTGGAAATGAGTTTGACACTCTTGATCTAAGACCGAGGTTCTCAAAATTTTTCAGCTGTGGAGCCCTTTTTGAAGCAAGTGTTTCTTGTGGAGCCCCAAGAAATGTTTATAGATTATATTATATATTATGTATAGTGTATATATCAAGCATGGCCAGACCAATGGCAGATGGATGGAGAGTGTTTGTGTGAACTAATTCGCACAGTGCAAAAAAACAAAACAAAAACAAAAAAAACTTCAAAAAAGGAAAGAAAGAACAATACAATATTTAAAATGAAGAACAGTTTTAACCAACATAAACTTAACAGTATTTCAGTTGAAGGCCCCCACGGCCATCCAGTTTAACCACCTTCTGCCATGCAGGAAAAGTGAAATAAAAGCACCCTGAGCTATGGGAGGGAAATAGGGTTTTGGAAGCAAAGGAAGGGGGAAAAAGGGTCTGAGTGGCAAGGAAAAGAGTCTGGGCAGTGGGGGATAAAGGGTCTGTGCCCTGCTGCTTCTGGCAGCTCAAAACTTTAATTTCCCCGCATTTCTCAGGAGGAGGCAGGAAGTGGCATAATGCCAGAGAGCCCCTCCCTATCACCCAAGGAGTCCCAAGGGCTCCACAGAGTACAGTTTGAGAACCTATGATGTAAAGGATTCCCACAGTGTCAGAGACATAAAGCATCCATTTCATAAAAAGAACTGAGAAAAGGAGATCAAGACAAATTGCCATGATCTGATGTTGCCAATCAGTGGTTCTGGGGAGATCTGATCTTGGGGACCATCTTTTTTTCTTCTTAGAATGGGCCAGGGATCAGCACCATATTTGTGCTTATTGCCTACAGCTCTCTTCCCTTCCTTCCCTCCCTCTTTCCAACTGAGCTGATGTCATGCACATGTGAACCAATCTATAGTCCACCAGACTAAATAGAACTGCTATATATAGTCTTACAAAAAGTCTACTTCGTACATAGTTTTTAAACAACATGCTGTTGGGCAATAAATATATGAATGTCTTGTCTTATGGATTCCATTCATAATTTTTTCCAAAAAAAATAAAGCTTCAAAAATGAAGACTAATTGGTGGCTAATAGGTCAACAAATGTGGGGAACAAGTAGAGGTCTTGTTAGTTACATTCATTTATTTCTTTCTACAAAACTGTTGGAAGCTAAAAAATCTCCACTTTCTTGCTTCTGGGAAGAGTACAGATTACTGGATATAGCTTTAGTTATTACAAGTCATTTTAAATAAAAGAGCCACTAGATTACAGTCAACTATCAACTAATTCAACTATCTACAGCTTGAAAATCTTTTTTTAAAAAAATCCCAAAAGCAAACTTTGATTTTGACATTTTACATATAGGACAATGTTTTATTATGTCATTGTATATAATGAGACTTGAGTATCCATGGATTTTGCTATCCACAAAGGTCCAGGAAACAAACCCTGATGGATATCGAGGGCCAATGTACTCTACTTGATTCATAAATCTTGATCCATAAATAGTGAAGCTCTGCTATAAATCAATTGTGGTTTCAAGCACAATATTACTTTCCTTATTTGCCCAATCTTTGATCCCTGACCATACTCAGTATCATATGTAAAAGACTCATGGAGTATGCTCAGCATTACAGACAAAAGGCTGTGCCAGCCTTCTGATCAGATTTCATTGATCTCTGCAAAGAATGGGCAGAACCCACCTCCGTTTTGTAAAAGAATTAAACACACACAAGTCTGTTGAATTTGACACAAGTCTGAACCACAAGAGGGGAAAGACCAGAGTTATGTTTAATAAGGAAAATTGCGCAAAGGCTAACAGACCTGGCAAGTGCCGAGCAGGTTCAGACTTCTTCCTTCTGTCACTGTCCTTACCCTACCCATACTGCTATCAGAAGAATTTGTCTTTATCCCAAAACAGCAACATGAGATGGATGATATCAGGCTTGTGACTGAGCTGTTCTTCAATATTCCTGGAAAGAGGGGAAGGTGATGCCAAAACTGTGGTCCAGTGAAGGCTGTGCATGTCTGCAGGGCTGTCAATTAGACTTCACTATTTTGTGGTTTGGAACTTAATCCAATTATAGGTGGGTGAGTGCCTATAGTGAAGTGTAGCACACAAGTATTTTAAAGGAAAAAGGCCCTTCAAGTCTTAGATACAGGAAGGATCCCCCCCCCTCACTCTGTGTGTGCGCGCACAGGTGCATTTTTAAGTCACCTGTAACCTTATGGTTACCCCATGTCAGAAACTGCCATTCCTACTTGAAATCAAAGATAACTGTCAGTACAGCACATGTTTCAATATGCTTGGTCATTCATCCACATGTATTATAGGCAGATGAAAAATTGGTGTAGTGTAATGTATTTGAATCCATCATTTGCCACTTTTCAGAGGAGTCAGTAGTTTGCCATTTCTTGACTTGTATTGGTGGAAACGAGATATTAAATGGAACTTGGACAAAATGATAACATAAGTCCAAACACACCTTTGGGCTGTGGTACTGAATTAGACATTAATATAATTTTGCATATCTGGAATGTGAGAAGTGCACTAAAAATTATGAGCACACAAAGCCTTCCTGAAAACCTGGATATTCCAGCAAATTTTCAAGAATGATTAGTCTCTAGGCCCAGTTCCTAGGTAACCAAGTAGCATGCTGTCCTGCACTTCATCCACTTCTCCAGCCCTATGGTATGCTGTGGCACTATCCCTTGCCCAGCGCTTTTATGTTTATTTTGTAATCCTGGGCATTGGTTTGTTGACTCTCTACTGATAGACTGCAATGAAATGGGTTTTTAGGTTTTTTTTATTTTTAGTGTGTTGTAACAGGATTTTGATATTTTATGATGCTTTTAGTTGTTATTTTGTAAATTAGGTTGTGTTATATTGCTGAATGTGTTTATGTTGATGTAAATGTCTGTATGGTTTTCTTGCTGGCAGTTGAATGTTTGCCTTATATGTTAGAAACCACCCCGAGTCCGTTTGGGCATTATACAAATAAAGTTGTTGTTGTTATAATAATAATAAAAGAAGTGGGGGAGGAAATGTGACTGCTACAGTGAAGATCTACTTATTTTTTCAGACATTTTAAGAACTGTTTTTAGCGCTTTCCTGTCTTTGCATTGGAGCCATTGGAGCTCCTTAGGCCTCTAATTATAGTGCCTGGATCCAAAACTATCTTCTAGCTAGATCTAAATTTGATCCTTTAGAACAGAAGGTAGTCAACTGCTTTGGCCTGTGGATCAACACTCTGATTGATTTGTTGTCCCCATTCCACCCCCCCCCCCCCGCTCCCCTTGCAGGATGCACCCATGTTTTTTACCACTGGAAGTGACATCATGCCACTTCTGGCTTTGCTTTTCTCTAGTATTCAGCCCTTTGGGGTTGTTTCTGGACAAAAATAGTCACCCAAAAATTACAATGTGGGGGTCTATGTGCAAGTTCTGGGGAGTTGGTCACATATACACAAACATTTCTGGAGGAATACAATCTCTCTACACCAAGTTGATTATCCAGTTAAAAATTTCTCCTGGTTATAGCAGCAACTCCATCTAGAAATAATTGGACTGTAACTCCATCTAGAAATACATCACTGCAGGAATGAACTTGTATGTGATTGCGAGAGACTGCTGCAAACTCAAGGATATAATTAGAACTGTCCAACTATGTCATATTGTTGGATAGACGTTGCAGATATAACACTGCACATTTGCGACTAAAGCTACAATACTGCTCTACCTTCAGTAGTTAACTATGTGATCCTAGTCTACAAGATGAAGTCATCAATGAGAGAAACTTATCTTCAGATATAATGGCTCAAACACATTTCTCATTTTAAAAAAGTTTCTGTAGTACTTCTAGAGCTCTTGTGTGTACAGTTGTTCATCCGTATCCATATATTCTGTTTCAATCAACCAAGGCTTAAAAATATTCCAAAAAAATTACATTCCAAAATACAAATGTGATTTTGCTGTTTTATATAAGGGCTCTATGCAGTCATGCTGGCCACATGACCTTGGAGGTGTCTACGGACTCTTTGGCTTAGAAATGGAGATAGGCACCAACCCCCAGAGTCAGACACAATTGGACTTAATGTCAGGGGAAACCTTTACCTATATAAGGGACACCAGTTGCATATACCATTGCATGCAATGGGACTTGAGCATCCCTGGATTTTGGTATTGAGGCAGGTCCTGTAACCAAACCCCAATGGATACCAATGGGAAAGGCTAAGCAAACCTAGCTATATCATCACCATTAACATTGATCTGATCCCAATGAGTTCTTCTAAAATGAAACCCTGTAGGACTTTTCCTCATGTACCATAAAACCAGAACCTTAGTCCTAAAAGCAAAGAGTGCAAAATGTTTTTTTAAAAAATAAACACCTAACAATGTGATACCCAACCAGCACTGCTGAGAAAAGTCTCTTTTTGAACACAACAAAAATACATTTTTTTTGTTTAAGCTATTATCGCATAGGAAAATATTGGTCTTGCAGAGCATCATAAAAATGAAGCTCTGTCATCTAAGCACATGGGAAACTAAGCTGGGTTGGCTCATATGGGTGACTGCCAATGAATACCAGGTACTATAGGTTATATTTCAGAGGAGGGAACCAGCAAAACTACCTCTGAATACTCCTTGCCTAATAAAATTTTATGAAATTCAAGATTGCCATAACTCAACAAGCAACCTGAAGGCACATACACCCTCATCCACACATCAAGTCTGTATGGATTTCTCTCATATCACATTTTGACACTGGTTGCAAATTCTCTTGTAATCCAAATATGAAACTGTGCTTCTAAATGTTTGGTCTTCCCTAAGAAGGCGTTCTCATTTCCATTAAAGGGATGCTCCTGTCACCTTGTCTGAGCCCAAACATGTTTGTGTAACATGAATCCAGTGGAGCAGGGGATGGCAATTACTGAAGAGTCCATTAGCAAAAGCTGTAAAATCTTCTTTTCTGAAAGCAAATGCAGCATCAGGCCAAAGGCTACATTCCAGACAAGGTCACAAGTATCTTACTCCTCTTCATACCAGAAGAGACTTAGAAGGTTGTAAAGAAATTCCATTTCATAAAATTTCTATTAAAAGACTTTGCCTTGATTGAAATGCATGACTCAGATATTTTCAAAGCTGCAGAAACACCCATTATATATTCAATGCTCACTGCCTAAGATTGGTTAGGATCACCATGGTCCCTATGCCTCTTTTCATCATAGCTCTGTGGCTGAGAATGGAAGGAGCTGCAAGCAATAGAGTTACAAATAACTAGTTACCTTTGTTTTAATGTAACAATGCTTCACTTCCAAATTAATACAAAATGTAATGCTGTTAACAAGTTGCTTTTTCAATTAAAAATGTAAGGGTGTCTTAGTGGTATTCTGAAAGAAATTTTCCAATGTTAATGTTACCCCCTTATAAATTCTCTCTCAAAAGATAACGAGAACAGAAAAGCCATGAACAGCACAACCAATACTGTAGTGGCTTGAATCCAATATTGTAAGTACACTGGCAGAGAACAAGTACAACTACATGTATCTTCATCATTGCTGCAGTTTCACTGTGGAATACGGGCACTTTGGGGGAAGATGGAGTAGCCACCACTCCCAAAAGACAGCTGTTCTTTTTTTTCTGGTGGAGAAGGCTACCGAAATAGGACCCAGTTCTGCAGTGACTGTGGCATAGAGCTGCAGCTAGGAATCCCCTCCAGTGCCATGGTACAGCCTTGGTACATGGGGTATTGCAACAAGAGGTACAGGGCATCTTCTTCCACAATATATATGATGGCATAATGGATGACTCCAGAAAAATACTATCTACAGCAGTGTTTTTCAACCTGAGGGTCACAAACACTAGTGTTGTTGATCGGCTGTCTGAGAGGGGTAATGCCACAGCCTCCTTCGGCCCTGCGTCCTCCGCCTCCCCAGAATGGCTGCTGGGCCCCCTGAGCCAGCCAAACAGCCAGCCAGCACCCGCGCCCATGCCGATTTGCCTCCTTCCTTTCCTTCTCTCTTTCCCCTTTTCTTTCTCTTGCCTCCGTCTTTTCCTTCCCCCTTTCCTTCTCTTTTCTACCCCTTTCCTTTCTTTCTGCCTTTTCCACTTTCCTTTCTCCTCCCTTATTTCTCCCCTTTTCTCTCCCTACCTTCTTGTCTCTTCTTCTCTCTCTGGCAGCATAGGCTTGTGCTATGCGGGTGGGAAGGGGTCTCAAAGGGTAATGTGGAGGATAGTGGCAGCCTCAGGCAGGTAGGGCACCAAGGCCTGTCCCTCGCAGATGTGGAGTAGGGCAGCCAGGAGCTGGAGGAGGCCAAGGTCAAGCTCCTCGCAGGTATCACTCTGGCCCTGTCCCATCTTGCCCAGGCACAGTCACTGTGACAGTGCCAGCACCAGCATGGGCAGCATGGCAGCAGCAGAGGCAGAGGCCTCCTCCTGCTCCTTGGCTCAAGGCCCAGAAGAGCAACCCCAAGCCCTCCTCATGACAACGCTTGGCTAGGTCTGAGGGGGTGCAGCACAAGAGTGGCCTCAACATGTGATGCTCCAGCTCCTCCGGCAGCAAGTCTTGCTTCCCTGGTCGAGCTCTTTGATTGTAGGTGAACTATAAATCCAATCAACTACAACTCCAAAATGACAAAATTTGGATGTATCGAGTATTAGTACCAAATTTGTTCCAGATCCACCGTCATTTGGGTTCACAGTGCTGTCCAGATAAAGGTGAACTACATCTCCCCTAAATCACTGCCAATTTCTCCCAAAGCCCTCTAGTATTTTCTGTTAGTCATGGGATTTCTGTGTGCCAAGTTTGGTCCAGGTCTGTCATTTGTGGAGGGTCTCAGTGGTCTGTGGATGTCAGAGCTGAATCAGTTGAAGGTCCTGCAAATCCCATCATCCATTGTCCATACTCCCCCAAACATATTGCTTTTGTGATTAATCACTATGCTTTAGTTATGTTCAATTTGTAACAACGAAAGTACGTCATGCATATTAGATATTTACATAACAATTCACAACAATAGCAAAATTACAGTTCTGAAGTAGCAACAAAAATAATTTTATGGTTGGGGGTCACCACAACATGAAGAACTGTATTAGGGGTTGCGGCATTAGGAAGGTTGAGAAACACTGATCTGCAGGGTCCTGGCTAATAAGTTACTTTTCAATGAGTAATACTAACAGATTCACTTTTCAAACACTTTTTATTGCTTAAGGGGATTAATGTCCCTAGTGTACAAGATTTTTTTGACATGCTCACTCCTAGATTTCAGTTGTATTGACTCTGTCAATACCTTCTTCAAACATTTTACTTGCTCAGATTGTTTTTGCACCTGTGCCTTGGTTATCTGCTCTGTAAAAATGGTAGAGATCAAAAAGCTGTGACGGGTTTAACCCCAAACTCTGAAGCAATATACCCCCTTGTACAATGGGCTGTCCAGAATCATAGAGTTGAAAGAGAACACAAGGGCAGTTGGTCAATAATAATAATAATAATTCTAGTTCCTATGCATCCCCACATCATTTAAAGATCTGAGCTAGAATATGTCTTGGTTTAAAAACATATTTGGAGGATGAATACGCAGCACTACATATGTCTACCCCCCTGTTTAAGGAGCTTCATTGGTTGCCATTCATCTTCCGGTCCCAATTCAAGGTGCAGGTTATCACCTATAAAGCCTGATCGATTTGGGATCCATTTACCTTTGTGACCGCATCTCCCTCCATAAACCTGCACGAGCTCTTCGATCCTCTGGGGAGGCCCTCCTATCGTTCCGACATTTATCACAAGTACGACTTGTGGGGATGAGGGAGAGGGCCTTCCTTGCTGTGGCCCCTCATCTCTAGAACTCACTGCCTAGCGAGATTAGGCAAGCCCCTACTCTGGCAGCTTTTAAGAAAGACCTAAAAACCTGGCTCTTCCGACGTGCCTTTGGCGAGTGAATATAAATTCCATTTTAGTATGTCCCAATTACAGCTCCGTCCTCATGATGCACTTCCCCTCCACCCTCAATGAAGGTTTAATCCCACTGTTCAGCCTTTTGAGTTCTCCCTCAGAAACACATACTACCTATCTCATCCAGGGTTTTATCAATTCTATCAATTTGACTTCTAGTACATTTGGCCCACCCACTGTGTCCCATTTCTTTATCATGTCATTTTGGAACTGTTTATTTTATTTTGTAATGTTATCTATTTATTTTGATGGTATTTTTTTGCTTTTTGTATTTTATTTTGCCGTATTTGTATTGTATTTTGTTGTAATTTTGGGCTTGGCCTCATGTTAGCCGCCCCGAGTCCCCATTGGGGAGATGGTGGCAGAGTATAAATAAAGATTATGATGATAGGTTAATACAGCCTCCATATTCAGAGTTAGGTGACTCTTCAATTATCAGACTCTGAGGACTGGTCATCAGTAAAAAAAAACCAACCCTACCTGCATTGTGCTCTGTTTATAAACTTAGAGAGGATTGGGATGACCATCTACTGAAGAATGTAAATTGGGTGGGTCTTTGGGTTTTTTTCCTGAAAAAGATCAGTGCTTCTGAAAATGGGTCTGGGCCCTGGTACATTGTTTTCATGCCCAATCTTTTGCTCATTCCTTCAAGATCTCTTGAGTCCTTGTGGGCAAGTGAGAAAAGACACATCAGTGCAAACTGCAAGGCCACCTGCCTAGCTTTATTTTCAGAGACACACCTAACGATTATACCCTTATACCAAATCTAAAAAGTGTACCCACTCCCTTCCCCTCCCCTCCCATTTGTCAGTCCTGCTCAGGCTATTCAGATACAAAGCTATCTGGTAAACAATGTTTGTTGTGATTATAATTTTCAGACCATATACTGATCCAGTTAGATGACACTGATTGGAAAAGTTCTGCCATATACTCCAGATGTGGTTTTAAACTGTTTTAATTAATCAATATACTCACATATTTTATGTTTTTAAATGTTTGTATCATATTTGTTTTAGCTGTACTTTGTTTGAATTTCTTACAAACCACCTTGGGTCATACCAGGAGAAAGATGAAATATAAATTAATTAATTAAATAATTTCTGAACATACAAACATACATTTATGTGCATTGCAGTAGATAACAAACTGCTTACGGATTCTTAAAACCAGAGGTTCCAACATCCATTCTGTTCCTTTGCAAAACCAGGCTAATTTAGTACCAACCCAGAATATAGAAGAAATAACATTTTAAACAAAGAAGGCATGAGATATCTGATAAATGACAAGACAGGAATTAGAACAATCATGTCCAAAGTATTCTGAAGGAGTGCTTGTTATCCTCAAGGCAGCAAATTACATCCAAGAAGATAGTGGACGTGTGAAATGCTTCTACTTATTTACTTGATATTTATTAGTTGCACACATAAATAGTAGTTCTAACCTAGAGAATCATACCTTACATTTTGGCAATGAAAAAAAATACCCACTCACTCATTTTAATGCTAGTTTCCTAAGAAATGACATGACACTGTCATATCTTCCAATTTCCTCTCAATCTAATGAAGCCAGCACTAATCTTAGAAAGGTGCAAAGCAGGCTATGAAAGAGGAAATTTCGGCAACTGTTCCAGCCATGAGTCAGTGATAAAATACTGAAAGAGTCTTAACTGATTTGCAGGACTCCACAATTTGGATATGGCTTGGAAAATACACATAAGCACTGAACAAGAAAACTTCCTGGAAAAAAGAAGACAGACTGCAATCTATTGACCAGAAACACTCTGGATTAAGGAGTGAAAGTCCTGGGACACCTTCGAGACTAGTTGATTTATTGCAGAATGAGATTTTATAGGTAACAGCTCATTTTGTCACATGTGTAAAGCATGCGATGGATTGTGGTGGGTGAACACAAAGGTATACATCAATTTAACAAGGTGTGACAAAAGATAGCATGGGAATGGGAAAACCAGAATAAGGACACTACTGCAGCAATGGAAAGAAAGGGTTCTTTTGGAGGCTGTTGTAGTAAGATCACTACAGAAAATCACTATTCAAAATGATTGTTTTTTGTTCTCTCTCAATTCATAACAATTGCTGATTGTTCTTTAATTATCCTTTCCTGCAGGATGATGGTTAAGATTCTGTTTTAAAGGAAGAACAACCTGACTATTAGTGTGCAAAACTATTCTTCTTATTTGGTGTTCTTCAAGCAGTGGCTGGATGGGTGTTGCACGAGTATGTATTAGTTGTCTATTTCTTCTATCTCCATGATTTCACAATACTGTGATTCCTGTAGGATCATATCTGCTTTCTAATAACCAGCTCCCTGAGAATATAGTCTAACATTCCTATATCGCAGGCATGGGCAAACCCAGATCCGGGGGCCGGAAGCGGTCCAATGGACTCTTTTCTCAAGCCCTCCTCTCTCACACAATCCTATTCCTTCTCTCTTTTCTTCCCTCTCTCCCTTCCTTACCTCCCTGTCCCTCCCTGCTTTCTCTCCTCTTTCTCTTTCATTCCTTCCTTTCTCTCTCCCTCCCTCCATTCACTTCCACCATTCCCTCCTTCCATTCTTCCCTTCCATCCCCTTTGTCTTTCCTTCTTTCATTGTCTTTCCTTCCTTCCTTACCTCCCTCTTTCTCCCTCTTTCTCTTTTGTCCTTCCTTCCCACCCACCCGCTCCCTTCTTTCCCTTTTGTCTTCCCTTCCTTCTCTTTTTCCTTCCTCCTTTCCTCCTGGGGGTTGGGAGAAGAGATGGTTGAGAGGGAACATGAGAACAATTTTTCAAGATTTAAAAGGGTGTCCCATTGAGGAAGAAGAGTGGGAAACTGATTTTCTGCTGCTCTAGAGACCAGGGCACAAGGGAACAATGGGTTTAAATGGCAGGGAAATACATTCAATTGAAAAGATTAGGAAGAACTTTCTGGAGAGTGGCATAGGCAACCTCAGAGTGTGGTGGAGCCTCCTTCTCTGGAGGCTATTTTGTTGCAGAGGTTGTCTATTGGGAGTGCTTGGATTGTGCTTTCCTGCATGGCAGGGTGTTGGACAGGATGGCCCTTGGGGGTCTCTACCAGTGCTAGAATTCTAGCATTCTATATCAGGAGTAGGCAATACGGAGTCTAATGAATACACTTTTTTCTCTCCCATTTACCATCTCATCCTGACGAAGGCTAACTGTTTTGGGATACAAACGTTTCCTGTCTTTCCTTCACTTTCTGCCTCCAAAAGAGAAAGGGGAGGGGAGGCAGGGAAGGGACTTGGGGAGAACCCCATCCCTCCTGGCCCACCCGCCCTGCTCCAGCTTGCCATTCAGCTCGCAAGTTAGAAAGTTTGCCCATCCCAATATCATTGGGAACCAGTTGCAGATGTAGACATCCAGGTTTTCACAAAACATTGCCATGTACCTTTGGAAATGTCAATGTGTTCAAGTTGATTTATAGTATGGAACTCAGAAGTCTTCAGTCTCTGAGACTGGAAATATAGTTGAACCTCACACAACCAGTTGCATTTATATGAATATTTATATAAAAATCCAGTTTTTAAAAAGTCAATAGCAAAGCTTGAAATGAAAACTCACCAACACATTATATGCAAGAATACAGTGGGAACTGTTAGCTGCAATGTTTGGTTGCAAGCATAGATCGAGGCAATACCCAGAATGTTGAATTTGTTAACAGAAGCAAAGAAAAAAATGAACTCTAACATCATGAAGACTCTGATGCAGTGTTCTAATCTGTATTAGATGGTGAGAATTGAACACGTAACTATAAAATTGAGCCTCAAATTGTACAACTGTACAGGAGCCGCGGTGGCACAATGGATTAAACCCTTGTGCTGCTGAACCGCTGTCCTGAGGGTTGGGAGTTTGAATCCGCAAGTCAGTTCCTGTCTGTCAGCTCCAGCTTCTGCCAACCTAGCAGAATGAAAACATACAAATGTGAAAAGATAAAAAGGTACCACTTTGGCGGGAAAAGGCAAAGAGATGCTCCAAGCAATCTTGCGGGCCTCACAACCAAGACGTGACAACACAGGCTCCTCGGCTTGAAAACAGAGAAAAAGAACCTCCCCAGAGTGAGAGATGAGCACCTCCTCCAGAAGCCAGAAATGAAAGGAGAAGCCTCTGCCTTTGTTTGTGTTCATGTGTCATTGTATATGATGCAAAGGCATGGAATGTTTGCCTATGTATGTAAATGCTGCAATCTACCCTAGGGGAGAAGGACAGAATATAAATAAAGTGTATTATTATTATTATTATTATTATTACAACTTCACTTGGCTCATTAATGAGATTTTTACACATTTTCCAACGTTCCCCCAAATACCCCTGGTCCTTTTTACAATGAGTAACAGCATCCAGTCCTTGCTGCAGATTATTTGTATTTCTTTCTGCCTTCAGCTTTTTCTGGCTTGGCAAGCTCCGATCGCTGTGGAAGATTAAACAATACTGAAATCCACAGCAGGAGAATTCTCAGTCTTATTCCTTGTTTCACTTGGGCAACCTTCCTGACTCTTGTCAGGGACAAACTTGCAAACCCCTTAATTTAGAAATTTAGGAATTGCACACAAGTTTTGCATTCCAATCCCCAGTCAAGAGAAGGATCTCCCTCCCTTCCTCTCCTATGCAAATCAGAACAATTCATGGAATTCACAGGAAGGACAATAAACCAGCACCTGGTTCTGTGGCAGACAAGAACTGCTCATGCCCAAAATGTGTCAAATTCAAACTTATTTTGCCTAAGTTTCCAAGAATGAGTTTAAGCCACTTTCCCCGTACTCCCCATGCTTGGATTCTAAGACTGATTACTCTAATTCTCCATTTCTGCTTTTAATGGAAAACCTCCCATCATCCCACTCATACTTTTTTTCAGATGGCCAGCTGGAATGCAATATTGAATGAAGAACTTTCAGTGGAGATAACTGCTTTTTTTCTAGTGAAAATTTCATTTGTACTTAAGCAAACTATTGCAACTTTAGCGCCATAACACATCTTTACCAGCATGCCATGTTCCCTTCTTCGAGATTTCAGTGGTTTAAAATATCACACTTCCACACTTATTACTGTTAAGCTAAAGGTAAAGGTCTCCTCTAATATTAAGTCTAGTTGTGTCCGACTCTGGAGGGTGGCGCTCATCTCCATTTCTAAGCTGAAGAGCTGGTATTGTCTGTAGACACCTCCAAGGTCATGTGGCCAGCATGACTGCATGGAGTGCTGTTACCTTCCCGCAGAAGCGGTACCTATTTATCTACTCACATTGGCATGTTTTCAAACTGCTAGGTTGGCAGAAGCTGGGGCTAACAGCTGGAGCTCACCCCATTCCCTGGATTTCAACCACCAAACTTCTAGTCAGCAAGTTCAACAGCTCAGCAGTTTAACCCACTGTGCCACTGTTAATATTACTGTTATGCTCTGCATTTCCTTAGCTTTATATCAAGGAACACAGAGACAATGTGATGAAATGGTCTGTTTGGTTTTGGTTAATGTATTATTTAGAGAACTACTACAAAAGAACTTAAAATCCAGACCTTCTTGGCTTTTCTTCGCAAACAAAGATTTAGGAAGGACTCATCCCACACATTCTACAAGCGTGTTGGTGACTAAGAAGGCCAATCCAAAATAGGCAATGATGTTGTTTCCAGGTTGCGGTACTGTCTGCATTGTTGTTTCTCTTCGGGACTCGTTTGGCGTGACTTCTCAAAAGAGGCTGCAGCATTGTGGATAGTGTGTCTCCATGCCTCCCGATGTGAGTCCAGGGGGGACCATTGTTGGTGATCAATCTGGCCGACCCTGAGATGTTGTTTCAGGGAGTCCTTATATCTCTCTTGTGCTGACCCATGGCGAGTTTACCATAGAGTAGTATCTCTGGGAGGCGGTGGTCCTCCATCCTAGAGATGTGCCCTGCCCAGCGCAGCTGTGTTCTCAATAGCATGGCCTCAATGCTGGTGATCCCTGCTTGCTCAAGAACAGCATCATTAGTCACATAGTCAGTCCAGTGTATATTTAGGATTGTGCGAAAACAGCGCTGATGAAAGCGTTCGAGGAGTCATAAGTGTTGGCGATAGGTGACCCATGTTTCAGACCCATATAGGAGAATAGACAGTACGATAGCTCTGTACACACTGATTTTGGTGCTTTGCCTCAGGTGTTTGTTGCTCCAGACTCTTTTGTGAAGCCTTCCGAATGCACTATATGCCTTTGCTAATCCGTGATCTATCTCTTTATCAATCTTGGCATCTGAAGAGATTATGCTTCCCAGGTAGGTGAACTGCTGAACGGACTTAAGCACATATTTGCCTATGCTGATGTGGGGATGATTGGAAATTCCAGACCAAGCACCTGTTAAATGAAGTTTCCTGATATATAATTTCATTGAAAACACATTGATATATACTTATCTGCTCATGATTGGCTAACTATACAAGTTTGGTACTCCAAAAAGAGAATGGCCGGGGGTGGGGGGAAGAGTCCAGAAGCACTTTTCCATTTGATATAAGAAACACCATTTCTTTATGTAATTGCATATACTAAGCCTTGAAAATTCATATATTTGGGTATCCATGGTGGTCCTCAAACCAAACCCCAGTGGATACAAAGGTATTGCATTTTCATTTTGTTTAAAGATTTTAAACCAATTATCCAATTACTTAAACAAAGAGTGAGTCCCACTGAATACAGAACATACTTAGAAGCGGGCTGCACATGATATAACTGTACAGTTAGAACAATCTGAAACAATACACAATCAGCAATGTGTAATGGAAACAGTTTTTGTGCTGAAGACATATTCACCTCAAATACTTGGCATGTAAGAGAAGATTGGCGTATGTTTATAATTTACATACACACCACTTTTAGCAGAGTTTTTACAGTAGTGGTTGAAAGTATGGCAGATATGGACCTTCACATGCCATTCAAGTCTGCTTGTGCCAGAGTAATCTTCAACATCATTGTAACTACTTGTTCACACCAAGGAACTTTAGGTGGGACCTCCAAGGTAAGTGTTTAAGCAGCAAATTGCAAGGTATTACTGATACTGTAGACCAGTGTTTCTCAACCTGGAGGTCGGGAACCCTGGGAGGTCACAAGGGGGCTTCAGAGGGGCCACCAAAGACCATTAGAAAACATATATTTCTGATGATCTTAGGAACCTCATTGGCAGAGAAGGATGAAGATATCTCCGCCTATTTATTTATTTATTTACTGTATTTATATTCCACCCTTCTCAACCCTTCTCTTCTTTTTCAGAAACAGACAGCAAATCCTCCCACCAAAAACCCTCCTCTGCTGTGATTGGCCAGTCTCTCAGCCAAGGGGAGGGCTGTTTCCGAGACTCCAAGCAGGGAGGGGAGAGCAGGGGTGCTCAGTGCATGGCAATGTGGTGCGCATGTGCAGGTGGGGAAAAGCATGTGAGCCTGGAGGGAGGCTCGTACCAGTGAGCCCCTTCAAGGCATGGGGGTTCAGTGTGAGAAGTTTGGCCCAATTCTATCATTGGTGAGATTCAGTATGCTCTTTGATTGTCTCTCTCTCTCGGCATTACTTCGCGAACGAAGATTCAGGAAGGACTCATCCCACGCTTTTTACAAGCGCGTTGATGACTAAAAAGGCCAATCTGAGATAGGCAAGTTCGGTTGCAGAAAGCGCAGCAGAAAGTCTCCTTGGGTGATGTTTTTCCAAGTTGCGGTTCTTTCTGCGTTGTCGTTTCTCTTCGAGACCCATTCGGCGTGTCTTCTCGAAAGAGGCCGCAGCATTGTGGATAGTGCTTCTCCATGCCTCCCGATGTGAGGCCAGGGTGGACCATTGTTGGTGATCAATCTGGCCAAGCCTGAGATGTTGTTTCAGGGAGTCCTTATATCTCTTTTGGGGCGCCTCTCTTGCGCTGACCCGTGGCGAGTTCACCGTAGAGTAGTATCTTTGGGAGGCGGTGGTCCTCCATCCTAGAGATGTGTCCTGCCCAGCGCAGCTGTGTTCTCAATAGCATGGCCTCAATGCTGGTGATCCCTGCTTGCTCAAGGACAGCAACATTCGTCACATAGTCGGTCCAGTGTATATTTAGGATTGTGCGAAGACAGCGCTGATGAAAGCGCTCGAGGAGTCGTAGGTGTTGGCGATAGGTGACCCATGTTTCAGACCCATAGAGGAGAATGGACAGTATGATAGCTCTGTACACACTGATTTTGGTGCTTTGTCTCAGGTGCTTGTTGCTCCAGACTCTTTTGTGAAGCCTTCCGAATGCACTATATGCCTTTGATAATCTATGATCTATCTCTTTGTCAATCTTGGCGTCTGAAGAGATGATGCTTCCCAGGTAGGTGAACTGATGAACGGACTTAAGCACAGATGTGCCTATGCTGACGTGAGGATGGTGGTGTTCTTCCTGTGGTGCGGGCTGGTAGAGGACTTCTGTTTTCTTCAGGCTGACTTCCAGCCCAAACAGCTCTGCAGCTGTTGCAAAGCAGGATGTGAGGCGCTGCAGGGCTGCTTCTGAATGGGCGACAAGGGCAGCATCGTCAGCAAAAAGTAGCTCACGGACTAGATAGTTTAGAGTCTTAGTGCGAGCCCTCAGACGGCTTAAGTTGAACAAGCTACCATCAGTACGATAGCGTATATATATGCCGTCTTCTTCTTGTAGGTCTGCCATAGCCCTTTGGAGCATCATGCTGAAGAAGATTGTAAATAGGGTTGGTGCAAGAACACAACCTTGTTTCACTCCATTAGTTATGAGAAAGGGCTTTGATTGTATGTCGATTATAAATCCCAGTAACGACAACTCCCAAATGTCAAGGTCTATTTTCCCCAAATTCCACCAGTGTTCACATTTGGGCATATTGATTTTTCATGCCAAGTTTGGTCCAGATCTATCATTGTTTGAGTCCACAGTGCTCTCAAGATGTATGTGAACTGCAACTCCAAAACTCAAGGTCAATGCCCACCAAACCCTTCCAGTATTTTCTATTTATCATGGGAGTTCTTTGTGCCAAGTTTGGTTCAATTCCATCGTTGATGGAGTTCAGAATGCTCTTTGATTGTAGGTTAACTATAAATCCCAGCAACTACAACTCCCAAATGAAAAAATCAATCCCCCAACCCCACCAGTATTCAAATGTGGGCGTATCGGATATTTGGGCCAAATTTGGTCCAGTGAATGAAAATACATCCTGAATGTCAGATATTTACATTACAATTCATAACAGTAGCAACATTACAGTTATGAAGTAGCAACAAAAATAATTTAATGGTTGAGGGTTGAGAAATACTGCTGTAGACTAAACTGCCTGGGGAGAAGCCAATAGGTGACCAAAGAGAAGGGAACTTGTAAGGAGTCACTTGCAATTACTTTGCACTTCATGTGGAATTGTGTTTGGCCCTGGTATGTCACACTGCATTCCATTGCCTATAAGAAATACTGAAAAAGCAGAAAGTGTCCTTAAACATGCTTAAATAGGAATTTTGGCATCATGAGTAGTCATCTTCTTCAGCATGTCTACTGCACATTTAAGGATTTTCATGTATATGCATAACTCCTGTGCATTACATATTGGAGTCAAACCACTACATACACAGCTAACATGAAGTATAAACCAGCTCTTCGTATCCTCTCACATCCAGCTAGCAATAGAGTAAGAAACAAATACAGTATTCCCTCACTTATTGCTGGGCTTAGGTTCCAGGACCTCCCACAATAAGTGAAAAACCATGATGTAGGGACGCTCTATTTATTTTAATATTTATATACACCATTTTAGTAGTTATACACTAATTTAAGTCTTTAGAAACTTAAAATAAAGTGAAGGAAAGGAAGAAAAGACCCTTCAAGGCGGGAGGGAGGGAAAGGGGACTGAGGAGGGAAAGCGCCTTGGAGAGCAGCGGCGGTGGCAAAACCACACAAAACAGCAAAAATACCATGATATATATTTTTATTTTTTTAAAATCCATGAAACAACGAGTCTGCAATAAGCAAACCACAAAGTAGCGAGGGAATACTGTATATTAATCTGATTGGGTATTTAAAAAGGAAAGAACAAGCGGTCCCAATGCTCTTTTAAAACTCACCAATTCCTTTCACAGAATCATAGAATCATAGAGTTGGAAGAGACCTCGTGGGCCATCCAGTCCAACCCCCTGCCAAGAAGCAGGAAAATCGTGTTCAAAGCACCCCCAACAGATGGCCATCCAACCTCTGTTTAAAAGCCTCCATAGAACGAGCCTCTACCTCACTTTGGGGTAGAGAGTTCCACTGCTGAATAGCTCTCACAGTCAGAAAGTTCTTCCTGATTTTCAGGTGGAATCTCCTTTCCTGTAGTTTGAAGCCATTGCTCCGCATCCTAGTCTTCAGGGCAGCAGAAAACAAGCTTGCTCCCTCCTTCCTTCCTATGATTTCCTCTCACATACTTATACATGGATATCATGTCTCCTCTCAGTCTTCTCTTCTGCAGGCTAAACATGCCCAGCTCTTTAAGCTGCTTCTCATAGGGCTTGTTCTCCAGACCCTTGATCATTTTAGTCACCCTCCTCTGGACACATTCCAGCTTGTCAACATCTCCCTTCAATTGCAGTGCCCAGAATTGGACACAGTATTCCAGGTGTGGTCTAACCAAGGCAGAATAAAGAGGTAGCATGGCTTCCCTGGATCTAGACACTATACTCCTATTTATGCAGGCCAAAAATTCAGCAGACATTTTTGTGTTTGGTTCACAGAACCGAGAACTGCATAATCTCAGACTGCATGTGAAGAGATGCTTATTTAAATGCTCCTTCTGCTTCCTGTTCTCTTCATGACACAGCCACACACTTGTTCCTAAAGAGAAGTCTCACATAGTCTTTTCCCTGCAGGACTCCATTATTACATATACGGAACATTTTGGAATAGAAGAAGACTGAAATGTAAGGTGTGTGTGTGTATTATATACACACACGCACACACACGCATACACAGAATCTTGATTTCTTTTATTGTGTCAGAAGCGATTTGAGAAACTGCTTCTGGCGTGAGAGAACTGGCCATCTGCAGAGACGTTGCCCGGGGACGCCTGGATGCATTATCATCCTGTGGGAGGCTTCTCTCTTGCCCCCACATGGGAAGCTAGAGTTAACAGATGGGAGCTCACCCCATCTCATAGATTAGAACTCCTGACGTTCAGGACGGCAATTCAGCCAGCACAAGAGTTTAACCGATTGTGCCACCACAATGTAATCCAAAATTATAGAAATTGGAATGTCCTTACCTTAACTACTACTTTTTTCTATATAGATTCTGGTTTAGTTTACTCAAGCCTTGGCTCCAGGCAAAGTTATGATGCCAATAAGGAGCACAGCTATAGAAAGCTGGTCCACTCCTTGTCGCCCAAGCTTCAAACAGGGTTTCAAAATAGAGCGTTCAAATGAAGTAGGGTTGGTTTGGACGTCATGTGAAGCAATACATACTGAGTGACAGTGTAGTTTAGTGCTTTGGGCGTTAAGACTATGACTCCGGAGATCAGGGTTTGAATCTCTAAGCCATGGACACCCACCAGGGCTGGATCTATATTGCCCTATAATCCAGTTCTAGAATGTGAATTCACTGCATTCAACTGAATTATAGGACAGTATAGATCCAGCCTGGGTGACCTTGGGTGAATCATATTCTCTGAATCCCAGGAAACCCTGTTGATAGGGTTGCTGAAAAGCCAAACATGCCATGAAAGCACATAGCAATGGTAACACAGATTACTATCTAAAAGGTGGGGATTCCCCCTTAAAAATGGCTAAGTCCAACACCCAATCATACTTATCTGCAACTCGCATGCCCCATCTCCACAGATCCAAATCTAATATTATAGTACAAGGATATCCTCATTCACTTCTGACACATCAGAGTTTGAGTTTGACGTGCCTAGTCACGGCTGAACTCTGCCTTGCAGGGAAGCACTGCTCCCCTCACACACTACAGTTTCCCTCCTTTCTCCCTTGGGTTTCTCCCTTTTTTAGTCATCTACTCACCCCTGCCACCTTCACTCAGCACTGACTTCTCCCTACTTCTTATTTTGCCACCGTGCCAATTTGGTACATTCAATAGAATAGGACCTCTATTTTCCCCTCATCAGCTTCTTATAGTCTGTTGCCTTCTGTCTGAAATCCTTCCTTTCTTGATCACACCTCAGTCTCACCTACCCCCCCCCCCTTCACACAAAGAGTTGTGGAGGAAGGGGGAGCTTTCTCTGACTTCTTGTCTCTCTCTTCTTCTTGATCACAACTCCAATAATCCTCATTGACTATGATGGCTGTGGGTTCCTGGAGATAGATAGAACCAGTCAGCCAGCCATCTGTCTGTCTGTCTGTCTGTCTATGGGACTATCTATCGGTCTATCTATCAGTTTATCTATCTATCTGTCTATCTATCTATGGGACTATCTATCTATGGATCTATCTATCTATATATTGGACTATCTATCAGTCTACCTATCTATCAGACTATCTATCTATTGGACTATCTATTGGTCTATCTATCTGTCTATCTATTGAACTAATTATTGGTCTATCTATGGGACTATCTCTATTGGATTATCTATCAATCAATCTATCGGACTATCTATCACTCAATTTATCTATCTATCGGACTATCTATCTATTGATCTATCTATGTATCGGACTATCTTAACTACCTATCAGACTATCTATCTATGGGATTATCTATCTATTGGACTATCTACCTATTGGACTATCTATGTATTGGTCTGTCTATCGGACTATCTATGTATCTATGGGATCATCTGTCTGTCTACCTATCTATCAGACTATCTATCAGTCTATCCATCCACCCACAGATCCATCCCAAGAATATGATATGATAGTACATCCACAGCTGCTGGTTTTCCCTCTCTCTCTGCACCCCCTAAAAGCTTCTCCCTGTTTCCAGGTGCCCCCCCCCATATAAAGCATGCCTCCGTTTGTCCAGCGCTCCGAGGGGATTGGGAGCCTGCACTGTTGGGAGACCAGGCAAAGCCTCCTCCTCAGAGACGTCGGATGCCGGCAAGTTCCGCACGGCTCGCCTTGGCCACGAGCACGCCCCAAGCGCTCCCTCTCCTGAGGGCCGGCCTCGCCTCCCTGCCCTAAAGAGAGAGACCTCTGGCAGAGCGAGCCCGTCAATCACAGAGAAAAGATTGATCTTGTGGGTCCCTTCCCCCTCTCCCCCGCCCCGTCTCGCGATTCCAGCGTAGCAAGCATTCTTTGGGCGTAGAAACATAGGTTTAGGGGCGCACTCTGTGTATGCTCAGGAACCCTATGGGGGCTCTAAAGGGAGTATGTTGAGTTCTTCCTAGAAGACAGTGGACGCCCTGCCTTCCCCTCGACCTGCGGGAAGCACTCTGTACATGCTCAGGAACGCAAGTGCCGGTGCGGCTCCCTCACCTGTCCCGTCGTATTCCGCGGCGGCAGCGGCGGCGGCGTCCCCTCCTGCGGCTGCTGCGGCTGTTGCGGGTCCCCCGGCTGCTGGAGTTGCCCCTCCTCCGCCCACCCGCGCGCAGGTGCCCTGCCCCTGGACGAGGGCCTGGAGGGGCAGCTCGGCGCCGGGCCGCGGGTAGCAGCGGAGCCCCGTGGCGCAGCGAGGCGTGTAGACGCCGCAGGGTTCGCCTTCGAGGCGAGCGCAGAGGCGCAGCAGCCGCAGCCGGGCTCGCGGACCAGCTCGGGGCAGAGCGCCGTCGGGGAGGCGGCGGGGACCTTGGGGCAAGCGGCCAGGCGCTCGGCGCTGCAAGGCGGGCAGCGGAACAGCACCTCGGGCAGCGCCAGACCCGACGGCGCCCGCAGCAGAGCCACCAGCAGCAGCCAGCCCCAGCCTCGCAGCCCGGCCATCCTGCAAGAGAAGGAGCGAACCTGAGCGCGAGGCACACACACACACAGCGAACGAGCGAGCGCCCCACCGACGGATGCACGGACGGGCGGGCAGGTGCTGCTGCTGCTTACTGCTGCTGCTGCGGCGGCGGGAAGGCGAGAGCAAGCGCCGCGGGGTCCTACCACCGCTCGGCTTCCCCGCCTCTTACGCTCCTGCGTTGCAAGGGCGGGGCGCGAGAGCTCCTGCCTGCTTTGGCTCCATCCATAGCAGGGGTCCCTCAGACTGTTGCAAGGGGCGGCGGGCACAGCCTGAGAAAAACAACAATGGAACCATTTCCTATGCAAATCGCACATATCTTATTGGTTATGAGGGGAAGAAGAACCCCCCCCCCCCCATGAAGTATCAATATTTAAAATGAAGAATAATTTTGCCTGCCATGAATCACTATTTCAATGGGAAGTGTGGGTCTGAGTTGCTGTGGCGGCTCTTCCACGCATCCCAGAATATCAAGGCGGAAAATCCCACACTGCCATATATTCCAGTTCAAAGCAGATCTTGTGGGAATTTCTGCCTTGATATTCTGGGATACAGTGTTCCCTCGCCACTTCGCGGTTTGCTTATTGCGGACTCGCTGTTTCGCGGATTTAAAATATTAATTTAAAATATATATCATGATATTTTCGCTGTTTTGTGGGGTTTTGCCGCCACTGATCTCCAAGGCAATTTCCCTCCTCAGCCCTCCTTCCCTCCCTCCAGCCTTGAAGGGCATTTCCTTCCTTTCCTTCACTGTATTTGAAGTTTATAAAGGCTTAAAATAGTGTATAACTACTAAAATAATGTATAAATATTAAAATAAATAGCGCATCCCTACATTGTGGTTTTTCACTTATTGTGGGCGGTCCTGGAACCTAACCCCAGCAATAAGTGAGGGAACACTGTATAAGGCTGTGTGGAAGGCCTCCAGAATATCAAGGCAGAAAACCCCACAATTTCTGTTTTGAACTAATTTATCTGAGTCCACACTGGATATATTCCAGTTCAAAACAGATCTTGTGGGATTTTCTGCCTTGATATTCTGGGATATAGGCTATGGCTTTGTGGAAGGGCTTCCAGAATATCAAGGCAGAAAATCCCGCAATATTTGTTTTGAACTGATTTATCTGAGTCCACACTGCCATATATTCCAGTTCAAAGCAGATCTTATGGGATTTTCTGCCTTGTTATTCTGGGATATGGGGCTGTGTGGAAGGGCCCCCAGAATATCAAGGTAGAAAATCTCACAAATGTTAACTGACACGAATCAGTGTTTCAATGGGAAGTGTGGGTCTGCTTTTGGCTGATGAGCTAGTCAAGTTAATTAGGATTCTTGCTGTCGTCTGCCTTCAGGCTTAGGACGACCTTGAGTTTGAGCAGGGCCCAGGAAAATGGCCTTGGAGGGCTGCATCCTTAGATTGGAGACCCCTGATCTACCTTGTAGAACAGCATTTCTCAACCTTTCTAATGCCACAACCCCTTAATACAGTTCCTCATGTTTTGGTGACGCTCAACCATAAAATTATTTTTGTTGCTACTCCATAACTGTAATTTTGCTACTGTTGTTAATTGTAATGTAAATATCTGTTATTCAGGGTGGATTTTCATTCACTGGGCCACATTTGACACAAATACCTGATATGTCCAAATTTGAACACTGGTTGGGGGGGAGGGGGGTGAAGTGGGTGTGTGATTTTGTCATTTGGGAGTTGCAGTTGCTGGGATTTATAGTTCACCTACAATCAAAAAAGCATTCTGAACTCCACCAATTGAAACCTTGTAACTAAAATAGAAATTTGATTTAATTAAATATATATGAAAATATAGAATGAACTATATAATTTAAATTATTTTTTGTTATGGAACTACTCTCCATGATTCGCTAAAAAAAAGAGGTTCAAACCCCCTTCCCCCATTTTTTTCTGGCTATGGCCCTGTTTACAATCAAGCAAAGCAGACAATCCTAATCACCTAACTGTAAGGAGAGTGTTGAATATGGCAGAGTCACCTTGGGTCTTGGGTCCTGAGATAAAAGTGGGATCATCATCATCTCCACCACTAGAAAGGCGATTGTGCTTGCTCTCCTAACCCCAATGACATACGTGGAAATCTCCATGGATGTACTGCCAGTGGCATTTCTGTTAATATTAAGCTCTGAGGTGGGGATCCTGGGCAGACAGAACAAAGATCACCTGAGCTGCTCCTCATAGGTTTTTAGCTTCCAGACCTTTGACCAATTTGATTGCACTCCTTTGGACACATTCCAGTTTCTCAATATCTTTCTTGAAGTCCTCCTAATGCAAGGCCAGTGTGATGTTTTGCGTTATTGTGCCGAGGACAGCTGTTGCTTGTGTATCTTGCCCTGCATTTTTGTGCCTCATCAGCCTGTAAGGTCTTGGCGTGGTGTAAATAGGACTGCACTCTCTGTTCTATATACTTCATCAGGCTTCCGCTGTCTTGAAAAAAATCAAGTCTAAGTAAGGACTGTCTCTAAATGACTCAGAAGTTCAGTACGTGCAGCACGCAAATGAACTCATCAAACAAGCAACAATGTGAAGGATGAGAAAAAGGTTTGCAGCTTTTCAAAGGCCTTTGCAGGAATTAGGCACTTCGGGCAAACCTTACTAATCCCATAATCATAAATTTCCAATAATAATATCAAAACCAAAGAAAGATCATAAAGATACCCATCTACCCAATCTCAAACCAGAACATGCCTTAAATATTGGGGCATTGTGCTAAATGCACCATATTACTCATGACCTGCTAAATCTCTACAGGAGATTGGGGGGGGGGGGTTTAAAGGAAGCCTCTAATGCAGTGGTTCCCAACCTTTTTTTAAAATCAGGAACCACTCTGACCAGGGACCACTCTCCAATATTAGTACCAATAGGGTTACGAATCAGTTTTTGGTCAACTTTAGATTTGGTTTGGTTATTTGGGGTACTGACTCAGAAAATTGCAGTGGATAGACCACACCAGCTCTAGTTTCTGATACAGAACATATGCCAACCAGTAGTCACCATCTGTTCTCCCACAGAAAACCATATTTAATAATCTAGAGCTGATATGGTAGTAATCTTTCATGGGTAGTCACGTGAATAGTAATCTTTTGTGGGCATTAGTAATCTTTTGTGGGTAGTCAGCCTCTCTCCTCCTGACATCCCTATTGCCTGGGCACTATAAGTGGGTTTCGTGAGACCAGTCGTTCTCATGGCTGTGTGGTTTAGAGGCAATGGTATAGTAATGGTGACCATATTTTCATTCTTGTGGACCACTAGTGATCCATGAACCACAGGTTGACAATCACTGGTTTAATGAATAAAACTACCTCTAATTATACCTGTTCCTTTAACTCAGTGTTTCTCA
Organism: Anolis apletophallus; assembly: GCA_030556195.1. NCBI lineage: Eukaryota > Metazoa > Chordata > Lepidosauria > Squamata > Anolidae > Anolis > Anolis apletophallus. Next base: position 114,572,210 of record JARBWK010000002.1, on the reverse strand, counting down.
ACCAGTGTGCCGTGGCACACTAGTGTGCCATGAGCGATCATCAGGTGTGCTGTGAGAAAAGCTCTCTGCCCCCCTTCCTGCCCCCCCCCTCCTGCCAAACTCCTGCTGCTTGGGGGAGGAGGAGGAAGGGCCGGGCGGCGGCAAAGAAAAAGAAGAAGGGGCCAGGGCGCCGCCTCCTTCGGCCGTTTCCTCAGTCAGCCTCCAATCTGCCATGACTCTCGCCATGACTCTCGCCCCTCGCTTGATGAAGCCTCGCGGAGGAGGAGCCCCGTTCACTGAAGCCCGTCCACCACTCATGCTCCTCCTCTGTGGGAGAGCTGAAGCTGGGGAGGGGCAGGGCATGGTGCCCTCCCCACCCCCGGCTTCAGCACTCACACAGCTTCGCCAGCCTTGAGGGGCAGTGCCAAGCCAGCAGTGGCAGAGCCAGCACAATGCTGGCTTGGCACTGCCCCTCAAGGCTGGCGGCTGTGGAGAGCTGAAGCCAGGGGGAGGGGGAGGGGCATGGCACGGCCTGGCTCCGCCCCCTCCCCCAGCTTTGGCACTCCCAGCAGCTGCTCCCAGCAGGCCACCATTCCCCAGCCGTTCTTTACTGTGTTAGAGTGTCATTTTGTGTCATTTTTGTTGGTGGTGTGCCCCCGGATTTTTTTAATGTTAAAATTGTGCCGCAGCTCAAAAAAGGTTGGGAAACACTGCTTTAACTGGTGTAAGTCATGGCTTGCAGACCTCCTTTAACAGTATAACACTTTCTCCACATCTAGTTAGAAGTGAGTCTTATTTAATTCAGATTAGAGAGAAGACTGCAGCTATACAATCTTACAGAGGTTTATGCATCCTACACAAGTTAATTTTGTAGTAGGTTAAAAGCTTCCTCCTGAAATGGAAGTAGAGACAGTAAATAATATTTGCTTCTTTCTGTTCTTCAGTTCTTGGTAACATATCAATCAACGCCACCAAAGAATTCTCTGTGGTTAATTGAAATGCCAATACAAACCTTTGCCTATGTATTATAATTAATTGAGTTCAATTATGTTTGAGGCAGCAGAAAAACCTTAAGAGACAAGTGCAGCCTACAAATGATTATCTGGGCAATCTTTTGCCAGTCCCAAGCCTCTGATGCCTATACCCAATCCCCAACTTATTCAAGTATATGTGGAAAACTTTCTCAAAATTAGTAAAGCAACAAACAGAAACTTACCTCTGAGAAAAAAAGTTCAAAAATAGCTGACTGTGGAGGTAAAACAGGCACTTACACCCTTCGGAATTGCCCATCCTTGGTCTAGTTAGTTAACCCACTATGTTGTACTACCAAGCCACCAACATCATTAGTATAAGTGCTTCATCAATTTTATAATGGCTTTCTAGAGGCTGTGGCCATCCTGCATTGTGTACACACACCAGTCTCTCAGGATATATTGTCAATTGTACTGGAAAGTGAAACAAACAAAAGGCTAAAAAGTATTGAATAAGTGAGAATGGAAAAATTAAAGAGGAAATATCAGTGTTAATCCAACAATAACAATTATATGATGCTACCAACACACTATGGCAGAGATTTTCAAACATTTCATGTTGGTAACGCACTTTTCAGCCATGCATCATTTTGCAACACAGTTACTCAGTTCTACTAGCAAACCGTAGGTTAAACTAACCTCTTATAAGGTTATAAGCTTATAAGCTTCTGCTAGGTTGGCAGAAGCTGGGGCTAACAGTGGGAGCTCACAACACTTTCCGGATTTGAACCTGCAATTGTTTTGGTTAGCAAGTTCAGCAGCTCTGCAGTTTAACCCACTGCACCACTCCTTTCCTTAGGACCTACTAGCTAGCAAGTATGAATACAGACTGATAATGCTATCTTATGCTTGTTTATTGAGAAGGTTCCAACTAAATAAAATAGGATTATTATTGTTAGTATTATTATCTTCATCATCCTAGGCAATATTGAACAGAAAAAAGTCAATGGAGAAAAGGTTAAACAGTTCCTCTTTCAAAACACTTTCAGTAAGGTTGTTGTTATTTAGGTGTGTGCAGTTCTTAAAACTATCAGCATACAGATGCAGGAAGTGTAGAATAAGTGCAGAAAGGCATTTATTTGTTCGATCATTTTTAGAGAGAATAAAACAAAATGAGCACAGTCATAACCACTGAGATCAGGAGTTGATACTTAACATTACTGCCTTTAATTCAGAAACTTAAAATGTATCCCTAAACAGGAAATTCAGTTGTAACATTTGAAACTTCTGAGAATTCAGAATCAGAGATGTTGCTGACTACAGGGCCGGTCCATGTATGTTTTATTGGAAATTAATTCCACTGATTTCCTTAGGACCTACTAACTAGCAAGTATGATTACAGACTGATAATGCTATCCTATGCTTGTCTGTTGAGAAGAAGACTCCCACTAAATTCAATAGGATTTTTCTTTGCATGATACTAGCTATTAGGCATGTGTGATCCATAAAAAATGGTTCTAAAGTGTTTACAAATCCAGGGGGTGCTGGTGCTTCATCTCTGAAATGTTTCTAATGTTTTCGAGGTGAAAATTTTAGAACTATAACGAGACTAACAACATTTCGTAATTATTTTGTTAATGGCAATTGTGCATGCGCAATAAGGAATACATCACTCTCAGTGGGAAAACTTCAGAGGCTCACACCTTCCTCATTTTTAAAGCTATTGGGGTGAATCTTGTGTTTTTTCATGCCAGGAGCAACTTGGGAAACTGCAAGTCGCTTCTGGTGTGAGAGAATTGGCTGTCTGCAAGGATGTTGCCCAGGGGACGCCATGATGTTTTGATGTTTTACCATCCTTACGGAAGGCTTCAATCATGTGCCTGCATGGGGAGCCGGAGCTGACAGAGGAAGCTCATCTGCGCTCTTCTCGGATTTGAACCAATGGTAGAACACATTTACCACTTTACTCATCAAGTTTCATAAAGTTTTGCTTATGCGCGGATTTTTAGCAAATTTTCAAAGTTTTTATAAACATTTTTTTAAAAGCTACAAGAGCTATCTACTTGAATTTTATATACAATGCGCAAGATAACCAGGGCATAAATCCTCGGAAGTTTCAGAAAGGTTCAAACATCTACAGATTTTAGGGGATATTTAAAAATCTGTATACCTTTATAAAGCGGAATGTTTGTATGTGTGCGGAGGGCGGAAGGGTGGAAGGGCGGATATGTGGCAGCCACTTTCACAGGCCACAGCGACCAGCGCGGGTGATGGACCTGCACCAAACTTGGTACACATAACCCCCCTAACCCCCTTTACATCCTGGTGCGGTTTGGGGGACATGACCCACGGATTATGGGATTTGTAGTACTTTGAAACACTTTGGTTCCCACAGACCACTGAGGCCACCAAAAAGGACCAATACAGACCACACTTAGCACACACAGCCCCCATGACCCACTCTACGTCCTGGTGCAGTTTGGAGGAGGGTGGACCATGGATGATGGGACTTGAAGTACCTCTACTCACTTCCCAAGTCTGCTGCAACCCTCATCCAATCACTGATCGAGACCAAACTTGGCATACATAACCCCTATGACTGCTTTCACATCCTGGTGAGGTTTGGGGGAGGACTGACAATGGATGATAGGATTTGTAGTACCTTCACACCCCTCTGTTCCCACAGACCACTATGGCCCCCAACAGACACTGATAAAGACCACACTTGGCACACAGAGCCCCAGTGACCCACTCTACATACTACTGAAGTTTGGAGGGGGCCAGAACATGGATGATGGGACTTGCAGTACCTTCCCTCACTTTCCAAGACTGCTACAAACCTAATCCTATGACTGATCAACACGAAACCTGCCACACAGAGCCCTCATGACCCACTCTACATCCTGGTGCAGATCGGAGGAGGGTGGACCATGGATGATGGGACTTGAAGTACCTCTACTCACTGCCCAAGTCTGCTGCGACCCTCATCCAATTGCTGATCAAGACCACACTTGGCACACATAACCCCCATGACGCCCTTCACGTCCTGGTGAGGTTCGGGGGAGGACTGACAATGGATGATGGGATTTGTAGTACTTTCACACCCCTCTGTTCCCACAGACCACTGCGGCCCCCAACAAACACCGAGAAAGACCACACTTGGCACACAGAGCCCCAGTGACCCACTCTACATCCTACTGAACTTTGGAGGGGGCCAGAACATGGATGATGGGACTTGCAGTACCTTCCTTCACTTTCCAAGTCTGCTACAAACTGAATCCAATGACTGATCAACACCAAACCTGGCACACAGAGCCCTCATGACCCACTCTACATCCTGGTGCTGTTTTGCGTGAGACGGATCACGGATGATGGGACTTGAAGTACCTTCACTCACTTCGTAAAAACAATGCAACCCTCATCCATTCACCAATACAGACCAAACTTAGCACACAGAGCCCCCACGACCCAATCTACACTTTGCGGGAGGGTGGACCAGAGATGATGGGACTTCCACTACCTTCAGTAATTTCATGATACCACTGCAACTCCCAATAATGATGGATCAAGACCAAACTTGCCACACAGAGCCCCCATGATCCACTCTACATCCTGCTGCACTTCTCAAATGACCCGGGCACCGCCGGGTCCCCAAGCTAGTTTAGAATAAAACAATCCCCCCCCCTAAATGACTAGAACAGTCCCCTTGAATGTCCATGTCTTTATGACAGACAACCACAGAACTACAACTTAGTACAGATTTATACTGTTACTTAATTACTTTAGTTCTCTTTGCAGATGCAATAATTAGTGCCTCGAAATGGCTGGCTGGCTTTCCCCCACAGGGCCATCCTTATGGTGATGGTCCAAAGTAAAAGAAATTATATTGAGATGACTTTATGTTCTCTTGGTTTTGCCAAAGTTCCTTAATGCTTGCTTACTTTAGTCTTCTTTGCAGATTCAATAATTTTATGTATGTATGTATGTATATATGCATGTATGAATTATTAGACTAAATCTAAACAGTGACTGCAGCAGCCAGCTACCATTTTTGGGTCCTTTAGCCCTCATTTGGGTCCTCAGCAGTATTGCATTCTGAAAAATGTAGTTTACGGCAGGCCCTTTTGCATTACCTGCTATTGGGGGCCTCACTTTCCAAAACTACATTTAATATGACTATGTTCTCAATCTCCATTAAGTTTAGTCATGCCCACAGCATTTTCCTTATGGCAATGATGGAGCAAACCTCCAAGGTAAAAAAAATTGGTTTCATGTTCTTTTGGCTTTACTAAAATTGTGTGAATTTTAACTGTGTCACAGCTACTTGCGAAGGAATTGAAACTTAAGAACTGAAGCAACAAAAAGGTTCAATTTCTTAATGTTTGGTGTGCACTACGCATGTACATCAGAATATGTGTTGTAAGTATAAAACATACGATTTACTTCTGAGTAACAGACACTTCCTATTCATTTGCACACCTCTACTAGCCATGTGCAGGATTGACAGTCAAATCTCATTAAATGGGACTGCTCACTAGATATACATAATACTGCAACATTTTATTGTTGTGTGTCTCAAAGTCATTTTTGACTTATGGTGGCCCCAAGGCAAACCTATCATGGGGTTTTCTTGGCAACATTTATTGAGAGGAGTGTGTCTTTGCCATCTTCTGAGGCTGAGGGAATGTGACTTTTAAAGGTCATCCAGTGGGTTCCCATGGCTGTGTAGGGATTTGAGTGTGTATCCATTATCAATTATAACACAACTGTAGTAAATAGTCATTTGTGTGATAAAATCCTTAGTCCCAGTTTTCAGGCAGACATTGAAATTTAAGACAGCCAAACATGGAAGTAGTATGTTACAAATAATGGTGCCAGATTTTAATCTGCACTTTGGAGAGCTCCTTTAAAATTTCAACTAGAACCTACCGTGTTTCCCTGATAGTAAGACACCCCCGATTGTAAGACGTATCGGGTGTGTCAGGGGGGTCAGCTAATGTAAGCCGTACCCCGAAAGTAAGCCATACCCCGAAAGTCCATGTGAAGGGAGGGGGAAAGAAGGAGCAAGAGGCGGGGCGAAGCGGCATCGCGTCAGAGGCCTGGCTGTGACGCGGCGCCCCTTAGCGCCGCCTCTTTTCTTCTCCTTTCTCCCTTCCTTCGTTCACTCAAATGGACGAAGGAAGGGAGGGGGAAAGAAGAAGCAAGAGGCGGGGCGAAGCAGCGTCATGTCAGAGGCCTGGCCTCTGATGCGACGCCGCTTTGCCCCGCCTCGTGCTCCTTCTCCTTTCCCCCTCCCTCCCTTCGTTCACTCGAATGGACGAAGGAAGGGAGGGGGAAAGAAGGAGCAAGAGGCGGGGTGAAGTGGCGTCGCGTCAGTGGCCAGGCAAGAGGCGTGCCGCGCAAGAGGCGTGCCGTGGTTGGCCCAGGTGGCCGGCTGTGCGGCGGCGGCGGCCGGCGGCGGCGGCACCCCTCACAGGTACCGTCGCCCTACTGGGTGAAGAATTCTTTCGGGGTATATCCAATATAAGACGTACCCCGAAAGTAAGACGTAGTGGGGCTTTTGGGGGTAAAAAGAAAGTAAGACATGGTCTTACTTTCGGGGAAACACGGTAGAGCCGAATGATTGCCTCATTGATATAGGAGTCAAGAGCTTTCACTAGCAAGTAACAAATGTATATAAAATGCCAACAAAGCATAGAGGAAAAATACCTGTACACAAAATGAGAAAATTTTTAAACTTCAACATGCAAAATGAATCAATAAATAATCTAACTGAAGCATTATGAAAATAATTGTAATCTATACAATGTTGCAAAGGCAACAAGAGAGCTAATTTAAAATAGTATAGGCAAGCATGTAGCTGGGGGGGGGGGGGCTTAAGGGGGCTTCAGTCCCCCCCCTAAATTCTCAGGGTGGTCCGCGAGAAGGCCTTACTGGTACATTATTTAAACTGTTATGTTTATTCATATCATGATCTGATCACCATGCTCATTATATCCCACATTCATGAGGTTATTGGGATAACAATACAAAAGGTTTGGTAGGGTAGTCCCTCTCTTACTCAGACTCCGTCCCTCCCAAATCAAACTCAGCCCTCCCCGAATCAAAATCCTGGCTACCGCCCTGAGTATAGGGATTATAGTCATTTTGTTTGATTATCTACCCACTTGTTTTGTTGATATTTGTGCCTTTTTGAGACTGTTGTAGTTTTGTAGCAGTAGAAGTAACAAATTCACCCATAAGATGAACTGCTGATCTGAAGGTTGGTATCATCTGAGATGGGGTCAGCTCCAGCTTCTATGCGGGGACATGAGAGAAGCCTCCCACGGGATGGTAACACATCCAAGTGTCCCCTGAGCAACATCTCTGCATACGGCCAATTCTCTCACACCAGAAGCGACTTGCAGTCTCTCAAGTCACTTTTGACACGATAAAAAAAACCCATAAGATGTTACTTTGGAGGGTAAAATAAAATCCAATAATGCATAGACTTGGTAATTTTATTCATGTTTTAAAAAACATACTGCATAATGTTTATTCATGTGGAAGAAGAGGAAGAGGAGGAGGAGGAAGTGGTGATCATTACGCGTGATTGCTAAGACATTGTTTTTGTTGGAATCGAAGCAAAGCGAATAATATTTCATTTTAAAAAGTCTACGTAGAAAGCACCATACTAGTAATTGATCACACTTTAAATCTTAGTAACACATACGTTAAAACAGCAGCAACAGTCCATTAGTAAAAAAAAGTCTTAAAAATAACATTTCAAACCCTGAACAACAAATAAGTATACTGTAGGTTAGAAGGAAAGCAACACTAACTGCTGCCCAACTAACACACATCCTTATAAGTGATATGATGGAGATGGACTATTTACTATTTTTCCTCAAGACAAAAACCAGGGTTCCCAACTATTGGGGAATTCCATCAGGAAGAATAATAGGCAGTTAAAAATCTTGTGTAAATGTCTCCCAGCGTTCAAATGTTTCAACGGGTTGAGAAAGAATTTATTGTAGAAAAACAAGATTATAGTTTTGTTGTTATGGCAAAACCTATTTCCTGTCTTCTGAACAGATGAGACTTTTTCCTAGGATGATAACTTTTTCTGTGCAGAAAATAGGTTTTTGTGCAAAAAAAATTCTCCAACTTTTCATATGCTTTTCTGCGCAGAATGAATTCCTCCACAACATTTTGAAATGATCAAACATAAGAAGAATATTACAGTGTAAAACTTATTTTCTCATGCAGCAGGGAGAAAATTGGCATAATTGCTCATTGGCATAATTGCTCATAATGAAAGATTTACATTCTAAGGACATGATGGCAGCAGAGGTGGGGAGGCAATTAGAGTTGGTGGTGGGTAGCAGTGCCCCACATAGGCATAAGCTGGCAATGCATTTGGCCATACAGGGTTCGCTGTAATTCTTTAGTGGCACGGGCCCCACAGTGAAGATCTGGGAAATTTATCTAAATAAAAAATCACTACCAATGAATAAACAAATTACTCATGGCAGTAACTTGTTTCTTTTCTCATTGAAATAGTGCCATGATCTAAAACTTAATTAAATCCACCTAAAAATCCCAAAATGCCCAAATATGGGCCAGACAATACTTTCAGATGCTTACAGTAGACAGGTCTATTTTATTACTATATTTCTTACCATTACAGATGGGGTCTCCCTTCTCAGGAAATCTGAAACACTCTAAAACCCAAAAAATGTTGGCATCAGCTTCTCACCTCAGACTTTGGGGAAATGAAGCTAGTCACATAACTAGGTCCCACTGAGTTTTCTTGATGGAGGAATGAAAAGGGGGTCCAGACATTCTGGGTAGAGCCAATGATGGTGCACGATGGGGTGGACACACTGGAAATGTACCATAAGCATGACAGTGGAGTGACCCTATTAGCCACTGTTGTTATCTAGTTCAGACAAAATGTGAAAGATTGACCAGAAAGGCAGAATGGAGGGGTTTCCTCTCCTCGTCCTGCAACTTTGATTTTTTTATTTTTCCAAAACCCAAAATTTCTGTAGTCCCAAACATTTTGGATAAGCGAGATTAAACCCGTACTATACTTTTAATGCTATATTTTGGAGATTTGTAGTGAAATATTTGAAACCTACTTCAAGATACTGACTTATCAGATTTTCTGTGGTACATCACAGATTTAAATTAAAACAAGAAAGACTTTGTTTAAAAATCACAATTAAATGACATTTGAGATAGTATATACCATAATAATGAAGAGCATTTTATTGTGATTACGGTAATCCCTGAAATATCTGAACAAATCATTTTACATTTGATTTTTCATACCAGGCTCCTATGCTATCTGCATGTAGTAGCACCCAATCATAAGCTGCTGACAGCGAAAATTTCTTCAAAACAATTACAGTTGTCTCTCCACATTTACAGTTTTTACTTCTGTGGATTTGATGGAAAATCTCTTGCAATCTCTAGGTCCTCCAGTGTGGCTCTATGGTCAGCTTCCTCCAGTGCTGGAGGGCAGATCTGCACAACATACGGTCTATGTGAACCTCAAAGGATTTCATGTGTTCAGCAATGGCTGCCAGGCTGAGCTTATCCTGGGCAACAACAACATGACCAAACTGTGGCATTGACACCAGCCTTCTCCCCTCTGAGGGGAGGACTGAGGCTCTTGTGCCCAGATCCACCACCACTTCCTCTTCTGTGCTTGCAGTGGGGCTTCTCTCCAGCTGCTGTTCCCTCCTCCAACGCTGGCCTTGCTGGGTTGATCCATGAAGTAAGGATAGCTGGCTGGTTGGCTGTTCTGCTTGGTAGCTCGGCCTCACTTGGGCAGCATGTGGAGTTGGTGTTTGCTTGTTCTGCTGTTCTGGGGAATGAGCACACTGAGCTGTAAACAATACAAGTGATGGGGCAGGAAGAGAAGACTCTTGGAGGCAGCTTCCTTGGAGGAAGTCCCACACTCAGAGGCATGGGCAGGTTCCCTAAGAGCAAGCCCCCCCCCCCCCCGGCGCTCCCAGTCCTGGATATACGACCCAATAAGTTTTGCCTATTTTAATTTTGGTTGATACCTACTGCCTTGCAGGTCTGATGTAGGAAGCTATAGATATTTGATTATATTGTTTAGAACAGTGATTTTCAACCTTTTTTGAGCCGCGGCACATTTTTTACATTTACAAAATTCTGGGGCACACCACCAACCAAAATGACACAAAATGACACTCTAACACAGTAATACATATAGTTCATATGTTTTTTAATGTATCTATACACTTAGTGTGAAACCTGGGCCTGTTTCGATGAACAGAAGGGTGTTTCGTTTGGAGATGGCGTTTAAGCTTGCTTGACACCATGGCGCTATTGGACAGCTTCTCACCACACACCAAGCACAGTGGAGTCGGTGCTGTCGCATCCTCGGTGAAAGTGAATTTGCATTTTCCCTTCTCAAAAACTTCTCCATCACTGTCACTCGCTTGTCTTGCTGTGATCCCAAATTGCCACTGTCACTTGATGCGACAGGTGACACGAGAATGCTATGGTTTCATTTCTTAAAGGGACAAATTTGCCTTATAGTTTATATATAAATGAAGTTCGAAAATAATTTCCCACGGCACACCTGATGATCTCTCATGGCACACTAGTGTTCCGTGGCACACTGGTTGAAAATCACTGGTTTAGAACAATCAACAATTGGCTGACACTGCAGAGTCAACGGGCACTCAACCTTATAGAGAAAGATAAGCATGAACTCTGATGTTGAAAGGTTGTGACGATAACTATTCCTGTGATGGTGGCTACTGAGGGGGAAATTAAGCAAGGTCATTAAATGTGTGCCAGGCACTGCATATTAATACCCAAGTTGAACAACTAGGTATTTTTCCCCATGAAGAGGAATCTCAATACATAACTGTACAGAGAAATCATGAACTGTCCTAATGTATCTGTTGAATCAGGGCTGTCCAACAGGTGGCCCTGGGGCCGTACACGGCCCCCCAGCCCCTTGGCTATGGCTCCTTACCCTCCTGCAATAAATAATATATTTTTAAAATATTTGTAAAATATTTTTTTTGATTAAAAATATTATTTTTTATTATTATTTTTGGTCTTGCCCCCTTGGCTTTCTATTGGCCACCTCCTCTTCTCCTGAGGGAGGGGGCCAATGGGAGGGAGTGACGTCTCTCGGGCCCCGCCCCCTTGGCAGCAAACAGGAAGAGCGACCCGGCCGCATGGGCGCTCCATGTGGCTCGGCAGAGCCCCTTCCTCCTTCTCATCCTCCCTCCCTCCCTTCCCAGGGAGGAGTTATTGCAAGGAAGCATTCAGCATTATGGTGAGCAACATTTCTTCTCCCTCCCTCCTTCCATTCCACCCTTTCATCCTTCTTCCTTCCCTGCCCCTTCCCTCTCTCTCTTTCTCCTCTCGCTCGCTTCCTCCTCCTGCTGCTACGTGCACTCAGAGGTGCTCAGGCCCTCAGCACACTCGCCTCCATCACCCGGCCTTCTCCCCCCCCACTTCCCCCTCTCTCTTTCTACTCCCCCTCCCTTTCCTTCCACTCTTTCCTTCTTTCCTCCGTCCCTCTCTTTCACCTTCTTTCCTTCCACCCACCCACCCACCCTTTCGTCCTTCCTTTCAACTGTTCTCCCTCCCTCCTTGCCCCTCTTTTACCTTCCTTTCTTCCTTTCCTGCCACCCTTTATCTCTTTTCTTCCTTCTCACTTTCCCTCCTCCCTTTCCTCCCTCCATTCCCTTCCATCCTTCTCTTCCACTCCTTCCTTCCTTCTCCTGTCCAGATCCATCATTGTTTGAGTCCACAGTGCTCTCTGGGTGTAGGTGAACTATAACTTCCAAACTCAAGGTCAATTCCCAATCAAACCCTTTCAGTACTTTCTGTTGGTAATGAGAATTCAATATGCCAGAGAGTTTGGTTCAATTCCATTGTTGCAAGAGTTCAGGATGCTCTTTGATTGTGTTTTAACTATAAATCCCAGAATGTCAAGGTCTATTTTCCCCAAACTCCATCTGTGTTCACATTTGGGCATATTGAGTATTCATGCCAAGTTTGGTCCTGATCCAACATTGTTTGAGTCCACAGTGCTCTCTGGATATGGGTGAACTACAACTCCAAAACTCAATACCCATCAAACTCTTGTAGTATTTTCTCTTGGTTATGGGAGTTTTGTGTGGGAAGTTTGATTCCATTCCATAATTGGTGGAGTTCAGGATGCTCTTTGTGTGGTAACTATAAATCCCAGCAACTACAACTCCCAAATGAGAAAAGCAATTTTTGACTGATGGTCCTTCCTTGGGTTAGTATTAGTATGTTTTGTGGCCAAATTTGGCAGCAATGTGTCCAGTGGTTTTTGAGTTATGTTAATACTACAAAAGGAGGAGGCAGCCTGCGCAGCTGCCTCCTCCTTTTGGGGCTTTTGCCTCCTCCTTTTGGGGCGGAGCCGGGGAGGGAAGGGGGTGGGGAGGAGGCGGAGCCAGGGGAGGGAGAGGGCGGAGCCGGGAGAGGGGCGGAGCCGGGGCGGAGGCAGACCCTAAGGCCCCCCAGGTGATCAGTGACCGGAAGTCAGGCCCTCGGTCCGGTAGAAGTTGGACAGCCCTGTGTTGAATGATCTAATTGGAAATGCATGGCCGCATGTGCTGTGAAATAAATCTCATTCTTAGAAACCTTGAAATGTCTAATATTGGGTGATCTCTGAATGGTTCTTGAAGCTTGTTCTTTAAAAAGCTCATGATGCAGTTGTATGCTACAGCTATAAACCTGTGTCATCCACCTAAGACAAGAAACACTCAGCTTGGCATTTTCTTTCTACATCTTTCTTTTCATGTCAGGAGTGACTTGAAAAACTGCAAGGTGTGAGAAAATTGACTGTCTGGAAGGACGTTGATCAGGGGATGCCCAGATGTTTTTGATGTTTTAGCATCCTTGTGGGAGGCTTCTCTCATGTCCCCACATGGGGAGCAGGAGCTCACACAGGGAGATCATCCATGCTCTCCCAGATTCGAACTTCTAACATGTTGTTCTTTACTCCTGGTGGTGACGGGGCTCCATTTCTACACCTTGCTGCCATGTTTTCCCTTTAGTCTGTAATTAAGGAGAATTTTTAGCAATTCTGCAGCTCAAAATCAGTCAAGAAGGGTAATAGTTTAAGTGACCCCCAAAATAGTACAAGACCCCTGCATTTTGCTTCTACGCATGGATCATACTATTTTTCTTGAAAGAATCTTGTTTAAACACCATGCAATGGTTCACAGATGAAAACCCAAACACATGCCAACAAGCAAGTTTAAAGTGTGGTCAAAATGACAAAAGTTATAATTGAGAAAGAACATACAAGTTGGGAGATGCTACCAGATTGCTTTTGTCTGAGCTTATTGGGAAGAGCAAGATTCTGTTTCTTCCTGTCCTTTCCCCACTCCCAAATTAACTGAATATAAATAGTTAAGATTGCAGAAATTGAAGTAAGCCAAAGACAGAGGAGTATATAGGAGTAGGAGAGAGAAACAGGGACAACTTAAAAGTACCTAAAAGGGGGTGGCAGTGGCGGCGGCAGCCAGGGCGGGGGGAAATATGACAGAGGATTAATCAGGACTGTCCCTGCCAGAATGGTTGATGAGTATGTGTTCATGCGGCTAGAGTATACTTGCCATTGTACGAAAATACTTTCATTTTATGTCCTTTTCAAACCATAATAAGGAAAGCAAAGTAGACTAATTCAGATAACCAGTGTTGTATTTCTTCTACATAAAATGTAAAGGTTCCTTTCTAAAGCACACAGATGCTTGCCAAGAACATTTGGAAAAACCCTTTCCAATCCTCTTCCCCTTCCACTCCTCTTCACCTTCCCCCCTTCCTCCGATTCCTTCTCCTAGGGCATTTCACAGAGGCCACAGTTCATGTGAGCAGCAGACTGCCATTTGTCCCAAGGGGTGGTGATGGAGAGAATGGCTTTGCTGACAGATGTAGGCTTTAACAAGCAGGGCTCTGTTCTGAAGAGTTTAACATCATCTAAGTTGAGCTGTTTGTTGTCAGGGGTTTATTTTTATGGTAGAAAACACGGCATTGCCAAACAGATGTAGGCTTGTTCCTAGAAAGGGGGAGAAAAGCCATAACTGCAGTTGCACCTCCCTGGAGGCATTCGGCCCTGCAATTGTCTGTAGAAAGGATCTCTTTCAAAGCCACACTTTCCCACAGACATCTACAGCTGATTGTTTTATGGCCCTTTCTGCTCTGTCAGCAAAGAATTAAGCAAAAATAATGGGCATACTCAAGAGAGGATGCCAAGAACTCAAATCTTCCTTAAATTATTAAAAAATTGGAATAGGGATGTGTTCAGCTTTTTCTTTCCGCCTGGTATTTTCTTTCTGTTTGATATTTTGGAACAACAGTAGGGATAACACCCTGCTTGTTTGACGCTGCCCTTGTCCCCTTTAATGTTGAGGTATATGTAGCAACACCATAAACTTTTTCCCCCCATGTCAAGAGTGACTTGAAAAAGTGCAAGTCGCTTCTGGTGTGAGAGAATTGTGTCTGCAAGGATGTTGCCCAGGGGACATCTAGATGTTTTTGATATTTTACCATCCTTGTGGAAGGCTTCTCTCATGTCCCCAAATGGGGAGCTGGAGCTGATAGAGGGAGCTCATCTGCGTCCTTCCTGGATTAGTACCTGTGACCTGTAGGTCTTCAGTTCTGCCTGCACAAGGATTTATGCCATTGTACCACTGGGGCTCCTCATGGGCTACCATGAGCTGTCGGGTATTTTTCTGCCTTTGTGGTGACATCCGTAAGAACAGATGAGGAGGAGATTCAATGTGGGGTTGTCTTTTCCAGCAGCACTCTTATAGCCGCTCTGTCCTGCCCTTTGTTTTCAAAACACAAAGAGTTTGTAACTCCTCTTTCTTTCCCAGGGAAGACTGATGCTTGCAGACATTGCGCACAGAGAAAGCTTCCCAAATCCTGGAGTTTATGCACACCCAATAAATGTTAAATGTTGTTACAGACTGTTGGGCAGTGAAGAAATAGACAATAAATCTAGAGCAGAGGCTTTTAGCCCTCTATTTCCTTGTAGGTTACTATTGGCATTTCCAGGCGATGGAGTGACATCCTTTCAAACAGCTGAAGGAGCTGAAAATATGATAAACACCAGCCAAAGTTAGCTACTTGAAAATCCAATTGTTTTCACTCGGAATGATTTAAACATATTTCCTCAGGAATGTTAGTTACAGCTATAGTTCTAATGACATACAATATAATTAGTCACTATTATAGTTACCATTTTTAACAATGTAAGCTCACTTTTTCTAATTTCTTGAAAGCAACTATAGTAATACAATAGACCTGCTAATTGTGCAGTTTAATTTATACACAAAGAGCTTTTACTACCACAGACGTGCCCTGAAGAACATTGAAAATACTTTGAGAAATTTTCCTTTTAAGCCTCCAGCCCGAGTTTATTGTCAATTTTTCCCAGAAGGGGAATTTATTACGTATAACTTGTCATATGTAGTTTGCTTCTTCTAAGTTCTTGACCATATATATTGGTGCTGGCATATTTCAAATATTTTCAACAGTACTTTTACACACTGCACACACTGTGATACCCCATTTCCCTGAAAATAAGCCCTAGCATGATTTTTCAGGATTTTTGAAGATGCTCAAACTATAAGCCCAACTTCAAAAATAAACCCTGTTACAGTTCATAAACAAAGTCAATTTAGAAAACTAAGACATCCCTTGAAAATAAGCATCTTTTGGAGCAAAATATTTCAGGGAAACAGGGTATCCCATTCATTTCTATGGCTCTGACCAATGGAATCCAGGGATTTGCACTTTTATGCAGGACTTTTCTGCTGGATGCTTCAATGGAGTACAGTACACAATTTTTCATACCTAACCAAGCTACAAATACAAAGATTTAATAGGATAGAGCCAAAGTACTGGAATCAAATGACTGTAATTGTGCAATATGGACACATGCCTCAGCACAATAGGAAGTAATATGATAGGGATAGGAAAGGTTCAGAAAAACTTAAAAGATTTGGGCTTGTCTACACTGATCACAAAACCTGGACTCAGCTGTAATCTATCACAGTCTGTTACCATGATGTATAGGGACTTCTGGCGAGAATCTTGGATTTTCTACCCTCTACCCAATTTTGCTCTGCTTAGGCAAAGTCAAGGGATATGGCAGTCTGGACTGCTATACTAAGTCTGTTTCAGCCCAAATCCCTGCGCAGATAGACATTGCTGCCACTACATTTTCTCTGTGCTTTTCAGTCAATTTTTCTTGTTTTATTTCTACTCCTTTCCCTGCCATATTTGTATTTTCTTCACATTTACTCCTCTTCAAAGCTCCAGCGAGGATGGTAATAACTAGATCAACCCCAAGTCCTTCATCATCCACATTCAAGGAACAGAGAAAACGTGGGTTGAAGTTCTGCAGGCAGAGCCTGGATCATAGAACAATAGCACTGGAAGAGACCACATGGATCACCTAGTCCAGCCCCCCTGCCATGCAGGAAAAGCACAAATAAGACATTGTTAGACTAGCCTTTGGTGACACCAGGATCATGGAGTAAATTTAGCTTCATGTCAATAACTAGAATCTTTAACACCACCAAAATCACTTTCACTTCAGGCATTTTTTTATTTTTGTTAAGCTTTTTAACAGAATATGAAAAAAATGAGTTTTTGTTGCAGGAGGAAGGTAAACTATCTGTTACAAGTTTGACAAACTCAGGCAGAAATTAATCCAAGAAGTACAAAAGCAATATTTGTATTCCCAAGAAGAAAGGATGGAAAGAAAAAGCAATGACTGAAATAGCTCATAATGATGGTTTGTTCTCAATAAAATATTTATTTTTATAGTTTTTCCTTTCCCATCAGTACCTTTAAAACAAGTTCTTGCGCAAAAAATTTAAAAACCAGGCAGTTTGTTCTCCAAATAGAAATAAACTGATTTCACACATGAGGCAGTGTTTCCCTCTTGCCTCTACTTACATGCCTCCTCCTCCTCCTCCTCCTCCTCCTCCTCCTCCTCCTCCTCCTCCTCCTCCTCCTCCTCCTCCTCCTCCTCCAATATTCTGGTGAAGAGCAATATGGTGAAATCTTTCCTCCCTCTCAGAAAACCTAAAAAGAAGCATCTCACTTTGCTTTTTGACCTGGTTTGGAATATCTCATATGTTGGACTATTACTGTATTTTATACATGTTATAATAGGATGTTCCCTCTTTGGAAAACATTCTTCTTTGCTATTATTGTTCTTCAGATCAAACCTGAATAATAGGCCTGTGTAGGCATATGCTACAAACATAGGGAGGGGGATCCTTTGGTTTTCCAAATGTTTTAGATGACAACTCATACAATTCCTTATCATTGTTCCTGTTGACTTGGGCCTTTGATATTTGACCCTCCACTTTTCTTTCCATATTTCTTCCCTCCATATTTCTTTCCTAATTTATTTCACATAATTGTTGTTAGATTAAAATGGAAGGGAACAGAACCATGTTCATGACCTTCAATTCTTTTAAAGAAAGTCTATGCAACAATGTTCCAATCCTCAAACACTCTTTGGTTCATTTGGAAGAAAACGGCACGTGCAGAGTTCAGACAGTGTTGTATTTCAGTGTCGATGTTGATGTTTGTGGAAAGATGGCTGCCAAGGTAGTGGAAATGGCCCATTTGTGGAAAAAATGCCTTTTTGTGTGTTGTTTAAACCAAATTCCGGATCTATTGCCTCCCTTTCTACAATCAGTGAATGTTGATGTTGTGGCTGACCACCTTCAAGCTTCACTTGGACATTGTTGTCATAGTTTTTGTTCTATGATGTCAGCTTTTAACCCTGAAATCTCAGGGAATAGTATGCTGCTGCTGACTGGGCACGCATTGTATTGAAGGTCACAGGTACCATAGTGAATATATGACCAAGGCAAATTTAGAAACAGGATTGCTACCTCATCCAAATTGCTATGCAATATGCTACATTTGCTAAATGATATGTCTGTTTTGCTCCTCTGTTCCATTCATGCAGGTAAAGCGATGCTTTATGCCACTTGGGAATCCCAGCCCTGTCCCACAGTCCTGAGATGATATTTAAACTGACTTTTGAGGCCTTCTCCCTTCTCTTCTTAGTAAAACCCTAAACAAAACCATTGGTCCTCTGTTAGTATGTACTGCTCAGCCTGGTCAAATGACAAAAGTGTCCCTAATAAATGGCTACTCCGTCCTCTAATTCCAGGGGACAGATCAGAGTGGGGGTCAGCTGTTCACAGCATGTGGCAGGCATCGTCCCTAACAAGGGTCTCTGTGTACATATAATAAAGGCAGGCTACACAATGTCCCCCTCCCTCCCCTCCCTGCCCCATTAGATTTAAGTCATGGCCTTAGGAAAACACTGGCTTTTCTGGTAGAGCCATTCAGTCAAAAACAATGCCACTGACAGGCAGTCGGAGAAGGAAATGCAGGCACATTCCACATATGGAGCAATTAGTTAAGCGGTTCCATCATCCCCCAGTCTCATTTAGGCATGAAATCAAAGAAACGGCCTTTGATAACACAGAATCATAGAATAGTACTGGTGTTTGGTGAAGACATCAAAGGTCCTCTGGCATAACCTTCTGTGGAAAGGCAAGGTCCAACATAATGAAGAGTGTATATAACAAGAAAGAACATGGCCCACCAGTAAACCAAACCATGAGCAGGGAGTGAGCGGCACTAACACGACACAACTTTTGATATAGATAATAACATTTCTGGCTCGGTGAGTTTTGATGTAGGCCATAAGAAGTATAGTTTCAATTACATTTCACCATTCGCTTTACAAAGTGCATGAAAGAGCTATTAAGAAAATACTGCTGAAAAGGGTAGTGTCAAAAATTCTTAGGGACTGTGGAGTCCACATTGCACTGTTTGCAAGCTCTCCAAGAACAGTGGGTTGTTGTACATTTTTTGGGCTGTATGTCCATTATTATTATTATTGTTGTGTGCTGGACTTAAAGAAGTATTTCACCATTTGGTCCAATTCAGAATAAGGAGTTCTTTCTGAACAAGTCCCATTATAGAGCTGCTATAAATTGGAAATTACCGTACTTAAAGGCATACAACAACAACAAGGTTAGTGCTGCATTTCCATTGGAATTTATGTGGGACTCAGGAGATGATTTAGAGCAGTGTTTCTGAACCTTCTTAATGCTGTGACCCCTTAATACAGTTTTTCATGTTGTGACCTCCAACCATAAAATTATTTTTGTTGCTACTTCATAACTGTAATTTTGCTACTGTTGTTAATTGTAATGTAAATATCTGACATGCAGAATGTATTTTCATTCACTGGATGAAATTCGGCACAAATACCCAATACACTCAAATTTGAATACTGGTAAGGTTGTGGGGGAGGATTGATTTTGTCATTTGGCAGTTGCAGTTGTTGGGATTTATAGTTAACCTACAATCAAAGAGCACTTTGAACTCCACCAATGATGGAATTGAACCAAACTTGGCACACAGAACTCCCATGACTAAGAGAAAATACAGGAAGGGTTGGGTGGGCATTGACATTGAGTTTTGGAGTTGTAGTTCACCTACATCCAGAGAGCACTGTGGACCCAAAGAATGATGGATTTGGACCACACTTGGCGCGAATACTCAATATGCCCAAATGTAAACACTGGTTGAGTTTGAGGAAAATAGACCTTGACATTTGGGAGTTGTAGTTGCTGGGATTTATGAGCACTCCAGCCCACAATCAATCTGCACCAAACTTGTCACAATACGTACATTGCCAAAACTGAATAATGGTGGGGTTGGGGGGCTGTTTTTGAATTCTGGGAGTTGTAGTTCACCAAAAAGGAAGAGAAAGCCAGATGGAGAGATCTTCAGCCTTCTCTATGAAAAGGTTTCCTAAGACCATAAGAAATATGTGTTTTCTGATGGTCTTTCGTGATCCCTCTGAAATCCCTCTCATGGCCCCCCAAGGGGTCCCAACCTTTAGGTTGAGAAACACTGATTTAGAGGTATTTTGGACTGGAGGGCGACTACTGGGAAGTAAGGGTTGATTTCAATATTCTTCCCAGGTTTTATCACAGTGATGTGTACATATGTTTTAGAAGATTATTCTTTTCTTCAGGCAGAGCAAAGGCCATGTTTCGATCACATCAGAGTCACTTAGTGGCACCTGGAGGCAATGATGCAGGTCAGGCACTTGCTAATCATCTCCTTGGCAGTGGTAGTGATAAGCATCAGGAGCCAGCAAGTAATGACAACTGAAACCCTATTACATCTGGAACAAAGACAACTCTACTGATAGTAGATGAAGATCTGATAATCTTGTAGTAGTGATTAGAATGAGCAATTATGCTTGACTTTGCTATTATTAAAGATCAGGAAAATATTATGAAAACCTTGCAGTACCACAAAAGACCTAAGGCTGCTTCCAAACTTTTAAATTTGTTGCTGTTGTTTTGAAGTCCACTTCTGGTGAACCTGATGGATGAGACACCCCAAGTCATCCCATAGTCAACAGCCCTTCGCATCTCTTGCAGATTCAAGACCAACAGCTTCCTTGATTGAGTCAATCTGGAATGTGGTCTTCATCCTCCATCTTACCAAACTGTGTTGTCTTTTCTAATGAGTTCTATTTCAGCAGTGTATTTCTTTATTGCAATCCATGATCAGCACAAAGTGGGGCACAAATGCCCTGGAAAGGGGAAATGTAATTCCATGTCTTTTTACGGTATGCCCAAAATGCAACTGTTTAGCTTCTTGGCTTCTAGAGAGAGTTCAGGCCTGCCTGCTTTAGTACCCATTTGTTTCCTCCAGTACCATTTCCCAAATGAAATTGTTTTTTTGTCCAGCTTTCAAAACCATACATAGAAACAGAGAATATTATGGCACAGACCATTCTAACCTTTGGCATTTAAAATAGATAAATATTCAGAAATAGAAAATATTCAAGGAGTTATTTTGTTAAAATATAATCAAACAATCTGCCAAATGCAGACAAATGTCGCCCATATCCATTTTAAAGGCAACACATACAAGCAGTAAACCATTAAAATCACGTTTGCATTAAACATTCAACTTCTCCAAAGCTTGTAATTTTAGAAAGGCTTCTACTTGCTAATGGAACAACATTATGGAGAGCTCTTGTCTAGGTTCCTTGGGAAGGGAGTTCCGCAGCTTGAGTGTTTTAGTTAATTAAAATGTGTAGCTTGTGCCGCCATATTTAGACATTAAGTCTAAATAATCATCCCTGGAGGAAAGGCTGTAGATCAGTGGTTCTCAACGTGGGGTTCCCAAATGTTTTTGGCATTCAACTCCTAGGATTTCTGGGAATTGTAGCCATTGCCTTAAGAGGCCTATAGACAAGTCCATGTACTGCTTTCCTCTGCAGAGCTCAGATTGAGTGATTTGGGGGGGCAGTGGAATTCCTGCTGCTTGGGACATGGGTTAGGAGGAGTCTGAGGAGAGGAAAAGACTGAATGAATAGTGCAGGTAGAAGGAGTGAATGAAAAACAGAAGAAGAGAAAGAACAGAATGAAAGAGAAAGAATGGTGGTGGGGACTACCAGACAAGAGGTAAACCTAGTACATCTGCTAGTTAAGAAAAATGACAAACAAATACTGCCATCTTCTGGACATTCATGATGATCAGATGCAGTTAGTCATGGATAGATTAGTTGACCTCAAAGAAATTTCTTTCTTGGCCTGCGTGTACATAAAAGTTACTAGTCAATTTATGCCAACCTCATAAATTTCAGGATTTTCTCAGGCAAGGAATACTCAAGAGATCATTATTTTACTGCCATTTAACTCAGATTATCAAATCAAATAATCTAGATTATCTACCCTGGACTGGATTATGTGAGTACACACTGCCATATAATCCAGTTCAAAACATATAATCTGGATTTTATATGACAATGCATATGGATACCCAGTCTCTTCCTCTTAAATATAGCCTACAGTATCTGGTTTTCGTTGGCGAACTCCCATCCAATAATTACTCAGAGTTGATTCTACTTAGCTTCCAAGATCAGATAGAATGTGCACATTTTGTTTCTTCTGTTCGGTATTTGTATTTCATTCTGCTAACCACTGTTAAACTGCCATTTTATATCAAGCTATTGTAATGTTTCAGTTTTATCTGTGTGAGTTTGTAAACAAAAATACAAAAATACAAATAATGTTAACAGCTCACACTTCTCTGAATACAGTATCAAGAAGGCACACATGAATTAAACTACGGTAGTTTTGGAAAAAAATGCAGAAAAATTAATATTAATTTAAATATAGTCAATTAAAATGGAGGTATATGTTGAATAAGTAGTCAAGTAAATCAGTCCATCCAACTTAGAAGTGCTTTAAAGTGTGTACAGTGTTCCCTTGCTACTTCGCCGTTTGCTTTTTGCAGACTCGCTGTTTAGCTGATTTCAAAAAAATATTAATTTAAAATATATACAGTACCATGGTATTTTCGCTGTTTTGTGGGGTTTTGCCACTGCCGCTCTCCGAGGCGCTTTCCCTCCTCAGTCCTCCCTCCCTCCAGCCTTGAAGGGCTTTTCCTTCACTTTATTTGAAGTTTATAAAGACTTCAAATAGTGTATAACTACTAAAATAATGTATAAATATTAAAATAAATAGAGCCTCCCTACATTGCGGTTTTTCACGTATTGCGAGAGGTCCTGGAATGTAATCCCTGCAATAAGTGAGGGAACACTGTAAATGTGCAAAGCCCAGAAATTGTGTTTAGGAGCTGTTTCATTCTTTCCTGAATTTTTTGTGTGTAGAAGAGCAAAAGCACCAGTTCTAAACGTGACTTGAACTGAAATCCTGTTGGCCAATCCCACAATTGCTATTTTTCACCAATGATTCAAGGAGACAATATCCCCATATACTTACTTACTTATGCAATCCCCCGTTGTCAGAGTATGAGGGCCTTCCAAGTACCGTATTTTTCGCACCATAAGACGCAGTTTTTTTCCTCCCAAAGTGGGATGAAAAATCAGCTGCGTCTTATGGAGCAAAGATGCAGGCCGGGGGAGGCGCTGGAGCAGAGGGAGGGCGGCGATATATACCCTGTCGCTGCCTCTCCTCTTCTCTGGTCCGCTGCGGCGGAGGGAGGCTGGGTCACTCCCCTCTGGCTCCTTGTCCCTCCCCCCCACCTTACCTCTCCTCGAGGAAAGGTGGGAGGGAAGGAAAAGGAGCCAGAGGAGGCGTCAGCCAGCGTCGCGTCAGAGCTGACGCGACCCTGGTTCACTCCCCTTTGGCTCCTTTTTTTCCCTCCCACCTTCCTTCGCCGAGAAAGGTGGGAGGGAAAGAAAAGGAGCCAGGGAGGAGCCAGCCAGCCAGCATCAGAGCTGATGCGACCTGGTTCACTCCCTTTGGCTCCTTTTCTTTCCCACCTTCCTTCGCTCGAAAGGTGGGAGGGAAAGAAAAGGAGCCCGGGGAGGAGCCAGCCCGCCAGCGTCAGAGCTGATGCGACCCTGGTTCACTCCCCCTTTGGCTCCTTTTCTTTGCCTCCCTGCTTTCCTTCGCTCGAGGAACGGTGGGAGGGAAAGAAAAGGAGCCAGGGGAGGAGTCAGCCAGCCAGCGTCAGAGCTGACGCGACCCTGGTTCACCCCCTTTGGCTCCTTTTCTTTCCTCCCACCTTTCCTTCGCCGAGGAAAGGTGGGAGGGAAAGAAAAGGAGCCAGGGAGGAGTCAGCCAGCGTCGCGCCAGAGCTGACGCGACCTGGTTCACCCCTTGGCTCTTTTTCTTTTTTCTCCCACCTTCCTTCGCCGAGGAAAGGTGGGAGGGAAAGAAAAGGAGCCAGGGGAGGAGCCAGCCAGCCAGCGTCAGAGCGGATGCGACCCTGGTTCACTCCCCCGTTGGCTCCTTTTCTTTTCCTCCCAGCGTTCCTTCGCTCGAGGAAAGGTGGGAGGGAAAGAAAAGGAGCCAGGGAGGAGTCAGCCAGCGTCGCGTCCAGAGCTGACGCGACCCTGGTTCACTTTCTCTGGCTCCTTTTCCTTTCCCCACCTTCCTTCGCCGAGGAAAGGTGGGAGGGAAAGAAAAGGAGCCAGGGAGGAGTCAGTCAGACGCACCTGCTGATAAGATTTACCTAGATTTTAGAGGGGGAGCGAAAATATTTTTTTTCTATTTTCCTCCTCTAAAATCTAGGTGCGTCTTATCAGCAGGTGCGTCTTATGGTGCGAAAAATACGGTATAGTGTCTTGGCAGTGGATACGTAGGTGACTGTGGAGCCCTATTCTTGAGCCGC
Source organism: Anolis apletophallus (assembly GCA_030556195.1). Lineage (NCBI taxonomy): Eukaryota > Metazoa > Chordata > Lepidosauria > Squamata > Anolidae > Anolis > Anolis apletophallus. Next base: position 114,548,019 of record JARBWK010000002.1, on the reverse strand, counting down.
ATGGTCTTCCACAGTGAGGGCATTGGTTTCCAGGTGGAAGGCAGTCCCGGTCAGGCTTGGCTTGACGTACCACCTTCTTGGCTTGTTTCTCCCCATATGGCATATACTAATAAAGGCCTTTATTCAAGGGCTTTACTTTGGTTTAGAATTAAATCTGCCTCAGTTGATGAGCAATATGGCATGTCTTCTTCTGTTTGCATTTTAGATAGCACCCTGTTTATGTTGTCCCATAAAATGCAATATTACAATTCAGAGAACTCCTGTTCAGTAATAATAATAGTAATCTCTATACCTTTATAAAGCGGAATGTTTGTATGTATGTATGTTTGTATGTTTGTATGTGTCTGGAGGGCGGAAAGGCGGAAGGAAATGTGGCAGCTTTCGGATTGGCTCCCACTGTGGGGTTATTTGCATAAACAACTCCCACTGGCCAGTCAACACGGACATTCCGAGACTCAAAAGTGCCAGAGGGAGGTAAGGAAAAGGCCTGAGCCAGTCAGGCATGGTGAGAGTTTAAGTCCAGAACACTTTGCAGCCCCCAACAATGAGACAACAAAACCAAACCTGGCACACAGAACCCCCAAGACCCACTTTACGCCTTGGTGCAGTTTGAGGGAGGATGGACCATGGATTGGCCAGCATTCCAACATCCCAAATCTCAAAGGTGCCAGACAGAGTTCTTTACAAAAACGCTTCCTTCAGCTGATTTTAAAAACTAGGCCTCAGCCTGAATTGACAGTAAGGCTCCCTCAACTTGATTCTCCTGACTAGGTCACAGCCGGACCTGAACCAAACTTGGCACACATAACCCCCATGATGCCCTTTACGTCCTGGTGCAGTTTGGGAAAGATGGACCATGGATTATGGGATTTGTAGTACTTCCAAGCGCTTTACTTCCCAAAGACCATTGTGGCCCCTAACAAAAACCGATAAATATCAAACTTGGCACACAGAGCCCCCATGACCCACTCTACATCCTGCTGCAGTTTGGAGGAGGGCAGTCCATGGATGATGGGACTTGCAGTACCTTCCATCACTTTCCAAGACTGCTGCAAACCTAATCCAATCACTGATCAACACCAAACCTGGCACACAGATCCCTCATGACCCACTCAACATCCTGGTGCAGTTCTGTGTGAGATGGACCACGGATGATGGGACTTGAAGTACCTTCACTCACTTCCTAAAAACAATACAACCCTCATCCATTCACCAATACAGATCAAACTTGGCGCACAGAGCCCCCATGACCCAATATACATCCTACTGCAATTTGGGGGAGGTTGGACCACAGATGATGGGACTTCCAGTACCTTCAGTAATTTCATGATACCACTGTAACTCTCAATACTGATAGATCAAGACCAAACTTGGCACACAGGACCCCCCCCCCAATGACCCACTCTACATCCTGCTGCACTTCTCAAACTACTTCACCAAGCTAGTAGTTATAATAAAATAATTTAATTTCTTATCCTCCTCTTGGCTCAATGTGAGATAGGCCTTCACATGTGTTTTAAATTCTGACAGCCGATTTAGCTGTTGGATCTCTTCCGGCAGGTTGTCCAAGGTTCCAGTCAATACCCTCTGACCAGATACTCTGCTCGACCTCCAATTTTCTCCTTCCCAGAATATGATTGTTGTGTGCCTTCCAAGTTTCCAGTTTATGGTGACTCTGAGGCCCCTTCTATAGTACCATATAATCCAGTTCAACAAAGCAGATAATCCACATTATCTGTTTTGAACTGGATTATATGAGTCTACATTGCCATATAATCCATTTCAAAGCAGGTAATCTGGATTTTATATGACATTGTAGAAGGAGCCGAAGGATCAACTATCATAGAGTTTTCTGGGGCAGAGAATGTGTGAGTTGTCCAGAGTATGTATCCATGGTCAAGCAGGGGACTGAATTGAAATCTGGTCTCCAGAGTCAGAGTCCAGTGCTCAAACCACAACACCACGCTGGCTCGGTCCATATAGTGTTTTGGGGGGCTTACTATTTTTGTACTTCTACAAAAATATTCGCATCAGATAATCTGGATTTTATATGGCCCTTCTACACTGCCATATAAAATCCAGATTATCTGATGCGAATTGGATTATCCGGCAGTGTAGACTCAAATAATTCAGTTCTAAACGGATAACATGGATGATCTGCTTTGGTAATCTGGATTATATGGCAGTGTAGAAGGGGCCTGGGTTCCTCAAGCCTACTGATACCAAGATCTCGTACCTGGTTTAAGAATTCACTATTCAGAAAACGATGGCAGCTCTTCAGAAAACCCAGCCTGCCAGCTTTTATTGCCATACCCCACATCCTTCATAAGTATAGTCAAAATCCAAGTTCATGTTAGAGCTCAGAGGAATTTGGCTGGAGTGAGAATGCTGGGACTTGGATGTTCCAAACTTTATTTCAGAAGGGAATTTTGCTTTTCATCCATTGCAATTTGTGGGAAATGAATCTTATTTCTGGCAGGCTGATGAGGAATGGATTTTTCCTGTGGATAACTGTGGTTTGTCTGTGGGAAAGTAAATCTCATTTGTGGTGGGTTCCCTTTGCCAAAGGAGAGAATTTTTTTGGATTGGATTTGTTTTGTCTACCCTGAAAATGGTTGGGGGTATTATTATTATTGTTGTTGTTGTTGTTGTTGTTGTTATTCTAAATTTTCTTTGTTGTCAGTTTGGCTTGGGCCTGGCTTTCTGTGCAATTTTTTAAAAAAATAATCTAACTATTTCTGTGCTCTGCTTAGCTATTTTATGAAAGTCACCTAATAAATTGATTAAAACCCAAATAAAACACTATTTTAATCAATCCTTTCATGTGTGTTTCTTCTTTTTTATCATTAAAGCTTCATATTACCATTCCTGTCATTGTTGTATGCTACGTAGAACTGGAATACCATGGTTCGTCCTGCTCTTCTATCAAGCAAATTTTTTAAGGCACTACATGACCTCCTGGTCAATGGTGGAGGTCTGTTGACTAAGGTAGATAATTTACCCACTTTGGATCTGATTCTACTGCTGTAGTTTACCTTGACTCACTCTTAGCACTGAGATTGTACAGGGCTGGAACTGGCTTGTAGAGTATGTGCGACTGGATATTTATAAAGCAGCAGTTTCGGGATTTTACCTTTTCAAAAGTTTTGGATTTTAAAGGAAATAGATTGCTGATGGTGTTGTTGTAGTGAGATCCAAGCCACTGTGGGTTTAGCCTGATGAGAAAAAAGAAGCCAGTATTCCAGAATAAATCTCACCAAGTTGAAGCAGAAGCGACCAAGGTATTTATTTCTTTTCCCACTGGAAAATGATGACGGCTGCAGCAATCTGCTGAAGAGCCACCATGCCCAGTTACAGAAAGCAAGACATTATATACATATTTGCCCACCCATACCCCGAATAACGAGCCAACACAATAAAAACACGGACAAGTAGCTTTGGGTTCAAATTTTTGGGCAACATTTATTGTTACCTATTGAAACCTAACCACTAACTCAGGGGGTGTCAGGAATCAGTCCCCACTTCAACAATTTTGGGGCGAACACCGAGGCTGGTCTGACCAAACACTAGATCCAGCCACCACAGGGAAACGAGTAAGAGGCCAACTCACCCGAGCTTGAGAATAGCCTCTTACCCTTCCAGGGCCATCCAATCCACCTCACTCAACAACAGAACTTCACTGTGAGGATTTTAACTAACTGGCCCTCACCGCTAAAGGGGGTGCCTTCAGGTGAACACCAATTAGGGAATTTCCCTAACAACCAACTGCCACAACTTGGGGGCAGGTGTCTACCTTGTCCCCAACCCCCACCAATCTTCTAACACCCCCACTAAACCTTGTTGTAAGTCTAACAAAAACATGTGGTTCCCTTCGCCAGATAAATGGACCCCATCATTATGAAAAACTCCTGGATTTTCGGGATGCAAGAACCTATGCGGCACATAAGAACCGTTGGTGCCCTGCACCACCGACCTCATTGCCCTGTTTACACGCTTCAGCACCCTCATCAAGAGCCTGAAGTCACCACCACCGGGCCACCACATCCTCGACACAATTGCCGACAAGACGATGTGTACCGCGGGCCATGCCCGCCAGATTGCATACAGATCAGCCCGAGCCTGCAAATACAGCGCTCAGCCAGTCAGCAATCCCAGGTCATTACCTCCCAAATGTATCACTAAAATGTCCGGGGGTGGGACCCCCCTCCCATGAAATAACAACGGACGGAGCCCGTCCCACCGCAGACTACGTCTGCCCAACCACTGCAAATCCAACCTGGATGTCAGTCCCAACTGTCGTCCGAGGGGTGACTGGAGCGCTGCCTTCTCCGCACAGTACACATAGCTGTGCCCGCAGATAAGGACTTTCAGCCTCCCGGAACATCCCATTGGACCTGCAACGAGAAAGAAACTGAACAGCATCAAACCGCTTACAACTTAACATCACGAACATAAACTTTGTAAGCGTCTGACCTCCACCTCCAACCCCCCAGGGACCTAATTGTTTCCGCGTTATACCCCATTGCAGCTGCAGAGGACGCCGCGCCAATTCTGAAGGAGTGGGTTCCGAACTTCACACCTTCCAAGCCCAGTAATTTCAAGGCCTTTTTAGTTACTGCCCAAAACTGAAATTTAGACAGTGGCGTCCTGTCCAGGTGACAAAAAAGGTAACCGGCAGCCATGCCACGAACAGCCAAATAGTGCGACATGGCTAACACCGGACACAACTCGACGTCACTAGCTCTCCCCAGCCCTTACCAGCTTGATCAGTTTTTGAAAATCTGACATTTAAAGCCAAAACATCCTGATCTAAAGAAATGTCAGACATTAAAAAGGCCCGGTGAGAGAGGTCCTTCTTTGATGAAGCCACCAACTCACTGATTCTAAAGGCCCCAAAAAATGCTGTTAGGGCGGCCGAATGGAACAAAGCCTGTTCGTAACGGGAGTCACACACCAATGGCCACATCCTACCCAAACCCTTCAAAATGTCAGGTGTTAAGGGTTCCCTAGAGTCAACAGACCTGCCAATTTGTCTGGACCATCCAGTCATCAATTTGTGAAGGCGAAAATCATTAGTTGGGTCATGCAAGCCCTGCGCCTTAAACCAATAGGCCAGCGCCGATAGTTTAACCCGAATGGTATGGGCTGCCAGACCCCGCATATGGTGGTGCACACAGAACTGGGCGATGTGGTCATACAGCACAGGGAAGGTCTTAGGTAAACCATAATACTCCCTGAATTCCGCAAACTCCCTGACGGCCCTGAAATAGCCTCGCCGGGAGCTGGGAGCTAGAGCCAAAGCCATGCCGACCGCTATGTGGAATGCGCGAAATAATATGTTCGCCTCCAAACAGCGTAGCGTAAATGCACGCAACAAACCCATGACCCTCCTGGACCGGGAGGTAAGATTGTTGATAACATGCACCGTGGCCATGTTATCACACCAAAAATGGACGGTGGAGTTGGCAAACCTGTCGGTCCAAATATGGACCGCCACGTAAATCGGAAAGAATTCCAGGAACGTCAAATCAGATGTAACACCCAGACTGTGCCACTCCTCGGGCCACAGCTGTGCACACCACTGTCCCTCGAAAAATACTCCGAAACCCAGAGAGCCAGAGGCATCGGATGCTACCTTTAGAGCATCGTTAACTAGCAAGTCCTGACGCCAAAAGGAGCCATTGAAATTTGAAATGAAACATAGCCAAGTTTCCAAATCCAACTTTATGTCTCTGGTAACCCTGATATGGTGATGCGGCAAAACAGTGCCCGAAATCGCATCACACAACCTGCACAGGAAACCCCTGCCAGGTGCCACCACCTTGCATGCAAAGTTCAAGTGGCCTATCAGAACCTGGAATTCCTTCAACGTAGCCTTTTTCTTGAGCAAAAATTGCTCAATCCTGACCTTCAGGTTCGCCACCTTCCCCAGTGGCAGCCTGGAATATTGGTTCACCGTATCCAACTCCACCCCCAGGAATGTCAGAACCGAGGCCGGCCCTTCAGTCTTTTCTTCAGCTAGGGGCACCCCCATGGTTTGGGTAAGGCGCTTGAACGCGCACAACAGCGCCTCACAGTCACCTGACCCAAAACTCCCCACAAAAAGGAAGTCATCTAAATAATGGACCACCCCACTAAGGCCCGCCTCGGTTCTGACCGCCCATTCCAAAAATGTACTAAACGTCTCGAAAGCGGCGCACGACACTGAGCAACCCATAGGTAATGCCCGATCGATGTAAAACAAACCATCGAAATGAAACCCCAGCAGATCAAAATCTGCTGGGTGGACCGGGAGCAATCTAAAAGTCGATTTAATATCACACTTGGCCAATTCAGCTCCCGGCCCGTGTCGTTTGACCGTTCGCACCGCCGCGTCGAAGGACGTGTAGTAGACTGAACACAACTCGTCCGGTATCGCATCATTCACAGAGCTGCCCCTTGGATAGGACAGATGATGAATGAGGCGATACTCACCCGGTGCCTTTTTGGGCACGATTCCCAACGGGGAAACTCTCAAACTTGAAATAGGCGGAACTGCAAACGGACCTAACACATGGACCTCCCGCAACTCTTTGGAATTTTTTTGCCGCACCACGTCTTCCATTTCAATTACGGACTTCACATTGGGAGAGAGACGTGGCGCCCTAGGACCTTGGGCTGGGATGAGAAAACCGAAAGTGAACCCACACAACAGATAGTGTGCCGCGGCTCTATTCGGATAGCTCTTCAGCCACTGTCCTAGCGTGCCCAATTCAATTCGGCTGGGGCCCTTTTGGAAGGGGTGACTGAGGTGAAGCCTTTTTCGTGTATTGGCCCTCCCTGGGGTTTCCCCTCCAAGGCTTCCCTCGATTGCACTGTTTGGCCCCATGTGGGCCACTACAGGTAGAACAGGCGTGCAGGTATTTGCACATCTTTCTGTTACAAACCCTTTGGGCGGAAAACTCCCAACATACGGGCCGCTGTTTCTGGGGCTGCCCCCCAGAAACACCCAGCCGAAAGGGCTGCCCGCCCTTGGCATTCTGCACCAGATGACCGCTGTCGGCCGGTTCCCCGGGAACGGCCTTGGCAGCATTCATTACAGCTAACCACAGCTGCTCATCTATGAGATCCCACCTCTTCCATGGGTCACAAGCGGCCAAGGCCCGGAAACGCTGGTCGTACTCAAGCCAAGCCTTTCCCACGAATCTCACCTTGGCCCCATAAATTATATTTAAGTAACGAACTAACGATTTCGCCCGGTAAGGCTGAGCATCCACTAAGATGCCCATGTAAATCGTGTAGCACGCCAACCAGTTATCCCAGTTGTGCTCCACTTTACGCCTTTTTAGCTTCTCCTTCCCCTCATCATCTAATTCGTCTTTCTCCTTCTTTTCCAGCTCCTTATAGAGCAAGGAGAAGAGATCAACAAACTCATTCCTGAGTATTTTTCCAACGTTTTGGGGGCCAAATGGGCCCCCAAAACCCCATCCGTCGCGGCCGGCAGAATGGGGGCGGTCCACCTGTCTGTACCCAAAAATTGGGTCATGTCCCCCGTACGCGCGGCCTCTAATGACACCGCCACTACCGGAGCCACTGGTACAGCAACACCCGTGGACAACCCAGCAACATCAGCCATCCCAGTGAATGCCGGGGATGAGCCCACCAGCTCGGCTACAACCCCCCCGTGGCAGCCGCACTAACACCCGACACCACCGGGGAAGAGGCTCCCAACGGCGACCCCAAGGTCCCCCCATGCCCCCGGGAACCATCCCAGGGCCAAATAGAGCTGGGCTCCTTACCATATCCAGAAGATGGACCCGCAACCTCAGGCGCTGGTCCCACTGCCTACAGTGTCACCACCGTCGCTGCCCGCACTGTCGCCGGCTCTGGCGTCCGGTTCCGCCCTGCGTCTGCTGCACGGCCATCCGGCTCCACTGCACGGCTATCCGGCTCAGCTGTACGGCCATCCGGCCCCGCCAACTAGCTGTGGTCCCCCGCCTCTATCACCGGCACCACGTTCGTCATCACCGGGATCTCTGCCGGGCTCTCCACAACCCGGCCAGCCTCTAGGACAGCAAGACGAGAAAGCATGTTTTCAACTAGACGAGCCTTGCTAACCTGTCCCGCCGCCCCAGCCTCCGTCACCAAGCCCGCGGCACTATATTAATTGATTATTCCCTTGCTCCTGCGCCGTAGCCGGCCATGGTGATCAAGGTAATAAATCATCATGCCCACACTAATTACAGAGCCACCGGCCGAACCGCCTTCCTGCACAGCTCATCAACTGCCACGACCCAGCTCGTTTCCAGGACTTAATGAGCGACTCAATCCCTCAAGGCCCCGTCAATAAAGGCACGCATATCCAGATACCAGCAAAGCATCACACCCGCTATCCGGTTCCAGCCCACCTCGCACCATGCCTAGAATCTCGACCTGGGCACCGAACCTCCTGGCTACTCCCTTGAAATCACCCGGCTACCCAATAGATAGACTGTCCAGCTAACAAGCCCCAGAATCATAAATTGTAGAGTTATAAGAGACCTCCCGGGCCATGCAATCAGCCCCGCCAAGAAGCAAGCCCTTGCCAAAACAACCAAACCAGGAGCCCCCTGCAAACCGAGGCAGGGAGTTCCACTGCTGAACAACACTCCCAGCAGGGAGGTAGCTCCCAATGCAAGCGGTAATCTGACTCCCGAAGTTAAATCCCATTGCTTGGGATCCAAGCCTCCTACAGCGTTCCAGTTGAGGCACAAACCACAAACACGCCATTGCCCCGGGCCGCATACGTAGCCTTGCCCACTGCCATCATGACTTCAAACCCACACTTAACCGAGATCATCACTCGGTCCAGCCTTCAGCAGTTCCCATTGAATAGTACATTAGTCCCACTCTCCATAAGCTAAAGTGCATAAGTGCATCTGCAACAGTTTCTTAAAGGAGGGGAAGGTGGGGGCCATTTTATTTCCTTAAAAGGGGGAGTTCCAGAGATGGAATATTGGAAATGTAAATTTCAAGAATATCGGAGCCCCATATGGCGCCCAAACCAACGGCCTACAAACAAAAATGGCGGCCGGGATTACACCCGACCTCACCATACTTGCGCATTCATTTAGTTAGTCCAAAGGGCGGCCCAAGATGGCGTCCAGAGCCACCGGCCGCCCAACAAAATGGCGACCGTGAAGAAGACAAGCCGCCGTGGCAACTCGCAGCAGCCAGCCTATGCTGCCACGAGGCCAAGATGGCGGCCTCTCCTTAAACCCGTCGTGCTAACCCCGCCCCCTCCGCCCTCGCCCGGGCCGGGCAAGCGGCGGGAAAAACCTTCCCCCGCCGCCTCGAGCCACCCAAAGAGGAGGGGAGGGGGGGCCCGAAGGCCGAAGATGCGGGGCTGTGCACCTCCAAAGCGCCGCCCGGGCGCCAAGTGCCGCAGGCCGCCACACGCACTCGCCGCGGCCGCGCCGAAACCTCCCGTTAGGGAAGGGGGGTGGAGGTCAACGCCCCACCCCCACCCGAGACCCCCACAGCACCCGCAGCCGCCGTGGCCATCCACCGAAAAGCCCCGCCCAGGGCCCCAAGCCCGCGCCGCCACCCGCCGCCCGCCCAGCAGGCCCGGCCACCACCGCAGCTCCACCATGCCCGCGCGGATGGCGTGCGGGGGACCAACACCCTCCGGACCGAGCGGGGAGGGAAGAGGAGGAAGGGGCCCTCCCCTCTCCTCCCCCCCGGACTGGCACCGACCTCAAAAGCTTGAACCGAAGATTATCCTCACTGCTCTTCTTCGCTCTTCTCCTGCTCCAAGCTCGCCCCAAAGCCCAACACAGAGAGGAGAAAGGCACGTCCTCTCTGTACGGCAACAAGCTCGGAATGGCTTGTTGAGGCGGGGCCTCACTGAAAGCCCCACCCCTCGGCCTGGAAGGTTCCAAGAACCTCGCTCTCGTCAGGGCAGGGAGGGCAAAGCCCTCTCGCCCCAGCGAGCTGGGGGCAAAAGGTTGTTTCCATTCAAATTTCTCATGCCCGCGCCCCCAAGCCAGCTTTGCTGTGATTGATTCTGACATCAGTGAGCTGGGAGGCGTGGCCAGGGGCTGGTGCATCTCGTTCTATGAGAACCCGAGCCCCCCTTTGGCTGCTCAGCCAATGGTGTGCAAGGAGGCACTGCAGCAGTAGAAACAAAGGAAATAGTTGCTTGATGATGGGATTATGAATGGCCCTTCCTGGACCCTATTGATAGGTGATCATGATGATTGCTGTGAGTCCTCAAGCCCGACCTATCGATTGACACAGAATTTTGAAATAGCATTTCTGTCTGGCCTTTCAGAGCCAGCCCATTGTCAAAAGAGTCAGTGATATTGGTAAGGATCTCCTGATCCAGTTTTACTGGGGAGGGGGAATGTCATCGTTTAGGAATCTGCAACATTTCTGGCTCCTCGCAGAGAGGAAATATCCTTTGTTTTGAGTGATTAAAGTGTCCAAAAGGTTACCCAATTCTTAAGTGGCCTGATCCACTGAGGCTTAAGAAAAGGGGCCATCAAGCTGTTATCTATATTGTGAAATGTTTGAAAGTCCATTCAATAAAATGCAGATCCAGGGCAGCTTGTGGCACCTGAATCAAGAAGTGGTGGACAGAGTTCATAAAAAGGTCACCTTATTTCATATTTTATACAGACATACATATAAATCATTCCAGCCTGGTGTCCTTGTCAAAACTATGAATTCCCTGATTATGAACTATCTTTTATTGGGGGTCATGTTTGACTACAAGAGTACCAACTGATGCATCTATTCTACATTGTAGAATTAATGCCGCTTTTCACCACTTTAATGCTATGGAATCATGGGAGTTATAGTTTTACAAGAATTTCTGCCATCTCTGTCAAAGGTTGGGGTGCCTTACCAAACTACAATATGGCTACAGTATTTGAGGCAATATACTTCATTTGATATATATGAATCAATTGCAAAGGAACTTCAGACAGAGGACCCTTCCACACAGTCCTATATCCCAAAATATTAAGGCAGAAAACCCCTCATTATCTGAGTGTGGATTTAGATAACCCAGTTCAAAGCAGATATTATAGGATTTTCTGCTTTGATATTCTGGGATATAGGGCTGTGTGGAAGGGCCCAGAAATATTACCTCTTGTCCTGCCAATGGGTTTCTTATGCACATCTGCTAGGTCGCTGTAGAATGAAGACACTTGCTTCAACTTTTCACAGATAGAAACTGGGACATGTATGGCTAAACAACATTCAAATTGGGTTAAGATGGCAAAGGTTATTAATGAGAAAGAATTTATTTATTGGTTTGTTTGCGTTATATCTATCCAGCCTTTCTCAGCCTAAAGTCGACTCAAGGCAGGTTACAAATTGGCATCAGTTTGCCTTTGCCTGATCCTACTGGGAAGGGTGGGAATCTGCCCATTCTGCCCTCTCCCTTCTACTAAAGTCCCCGATGCACTTTGCATTCATTTTGTGGAGGATGAAGTAAACTGAGGGCAAAAGGGGAAATTGGGATTATTTATTTATACAGCATCATCAGTGCACATGGTGTTTTTACAAGTAAACAACAACAACAAAAATCCCTGCCTTGTCCAAGGCATACAATACACAAAAACATACACACACATTCATCCAAGGGAAAGGATGTATAATGAAAAGATAAAACCATACAATGCAATTGCAAAATAAATTATCCAATTGTACAATATTAAATAAAGCCACCTGATAAATACGTATAAGGGAGAGAAATTGGGACCTAAAAATCAGCTTCAAAAGTGGGATAAAATAATAATAATAATAATAATTTCTACCCTGCCTCATCTCCTCAAAAGGTCTCAGGATGGCACACAGCATAAGTAAATGCAATGAATAATATATATAAATAAATGACAAGTTAATAAAAAGGAAACAAAATAACATAAAACAAAATAGACAAATAAACAACTAAAACATTAGAAGCACATTTCAAGCACAGTGTTTTCAGTAGATTAGATAAACTAGATAAAAGTCAGAATACCCGAGTATTTCCATAGAACAGAAGATTAATCTGGGCTGTCCCTGCCAAAGGAAGACAGTTGAAGGAGCCTGTATTGGAAGACACAGGACTTTCATTGGACCCACATGACTCTTCTTAGAATCTTGTTATTATAACATAAAATTATGAAAATATTGCAATGATAAATCATTGGACTTAGAGACCTCCCTGAAACTATCACTAGAAGAATGTCCCCCTCCCAAGACTTTGGCTTATGAGAGTACCTTGGAAAATGACCTTTTTATTTTTGGATCACAGTTTTCAGAATCCTTCATCCAGCACTGCCAGTGGACACTTTCCCTTGCTCTACTTATGAATTAATCTGCCAAAGTTTTTCCAACACTTGATCATGCATGATTACCCAAGTATTTTTACTTTTAAAATGATGAATAGCTTTTGCTAAATTATGGAGAAATCTTACATGTTTATTTTAAAACTATTTAAACTCATGGGACTACAGATAAGTTGGAAAGAGACATTTTAAAATGTTCAGTGCTCTTCTGAGTGCTGATCAATAACTTGGGATCTTATGTGGTCTCTAAAAAATATCATTCTTTGTCTTGCTAAGACCCTGACAATCCTTGCCTATGGCAGCAAGTTGAACTGGATGATCTTTGTTGTCTCTTCTATGATATTATTATGCTATCTGACATTGGATCCTAATGCTATTGCTCTCCTGCTACGCTGCATAGAAAGAAAAAGAATGGAAAAAGTGATGGATAAACATAAGAGATTTCGAAAAAAAGATGGAAAATTGATTCTGATTACAAGAATGTACTGGTTAACATTGGAAAGAATCTTCTGATGCTAAGAGCAGTTAAATAGTGGAATAGATGATTCTTTAGCTGGACTAAATGGTCCCTGGAGTGCCTTCCATGTCAGTGATTCTGTGACACTGTGACAATCTCTGGAAACTCTCTCCACAATAAAGATGTGCAAATGAGGTTGTGTGATTGTACAATGAAAGACTCATCCATTAACATTATGGGGCACTAGATCCTATCTAATAATGAAAACTAACAGGATCAGCCCTGGCTGGTAGTTCAGTGGAGGCCATCAAAGAATTCTAGGTTCTGTAAGCTGTAACCACCTCCGAGTATTCCTTGTCTAAGAAAATAATAATAATAATAAACAACTTTATTTGTACCCCGCCACCATCTCCTCAAAGGGGACTCGGGGCGGCTATCATGAAGCCAAGCCCCAAAATACAATACAGCAAAAATAAAATACAAAGAAACAAAAATTAAAATGTATCAAACTAAGATACATGAAGTAACAAAATGAAATAAACATTTGCAAAATAACATAATGAAAAGATAGAACCCAATGGGTGTGCCAAATGCACATGATGAAAATGATAAAACCCTGGATGAGATAGTAGTGGGAAAGTGTATTTCTGAGGGAGAAGCTCATAAGGGACGAACAGTGGGGTTAGGCTTTCATTAAGAATGGGGTGGGGGGGGGGGGGGGGGTGTGCATCATGAGGATGGAACTGTAGTTGGAACAACATAAATGGGATATATGTTCACTCTATGAAATGTATGAGGTTGCCATGAGTCAACAGTGGACTTGAGGACACACACACATGTATAAACAACTTTCAAAGTGAGGTCAGATAAGAGTCTGCAAAACCATCTCTGAATATTCCTTCCTAGAAAAAAAATACTTAATTGTAGGACGAGCGACATGAGGACACATGCACACTTTCACAGGGTCAGTCTAACACTTGAACCGCTATGCAATACTGTTTCATTATGAAAGATAGGCACCTGAAAACAGGGGGAAATGTTTTAACAATGAAATGAAACATTAAATATTATTGATAAGAGTTAGAATTGAATAGTTTTAAAGACCTTACAAAATATGAAACTCAAATTTAAGTTGTTGGGTTGACTTGCAGCAGCTCCATGGATTTCATCTGGTTTTCTTTGGCAACAAATGCTCAACGGTGACTTACAATTGCCTGCTTCTTAGAAACCTAAGAAGCAGGCAATGGTAGACCACCGTTGAGTGTTTGTTGCAAAAGAAAACCAGATGATCTACAGAGACACTCACTGGAACACCTCAGCAATTGAGAGTCCAAAAGTGGTAGACTAAAACCCAGAACCTCAATCCATGGCTGATACCAAACAAGAGACTCACTCCTGGGCAACTTGGAAGGTGCTGAACAGATGAAGAGCCAACCTTAAGAAATGGGGCTATAAAGTGGAGTCCACAACATTCGAGTGTAGAGAAGAGCAAACCACAGGCCACCTATTACAATGCAATCTGAGCCCTGCCACATGCACAATGGAGGACCTCCTTATAGCAACACCAGAGGCACTCCAAGAGGGCAGCTACTGGTCAAAGGACATTTAATAGAATGCCAAGTTTTCAAACTTCGTGGGTTTTCTAAATAAAAAAATACAACTGTACCCTTGGTTCGCTCCTGATATGATAAATACATACATTGCCTGCTTCTGAAATATTTTGCACAGCACTTGGTATTTCTGCCAGTCTCCCTTCCAAATACTAGCCAGGGCTGTCCCTGATCAGCTTTGAAAAATCAGATTTGACCTATGGAATTCAGGGTGTTTATATATTTCGTTTGACTACTCAGGGAAGTGGGGAAAATGTAGCGCAACTGGCATTTTAGAGGATATTTTGTATCTTTTTGAATCTATAGTGGCTAGTGGCTAGGCATGAGAAAAAAGTTATGAAAATTAAAAGATTCGTAAGAAATTCGTAAGAAATGCTACTTTTGAGTATTTCCGCATCTGGAACGCCAACCAGGAAGTGGACTTTCTTTATAGAACTTCGGGGCCAGGATTTTCTTAAGTATCGGTATTAGGTCGTAAGGGGGCACCCTCCTTCTCTCTCACCACCCTCCCGCCTCCCTTGCCAATAAGTATTATGGCAAGGCAAGCCCTAAACTCGCTCCTTCTTTCGGCTGGAAGCCTGGAAAAATGTAAACAGAGAGGTTTACTCAGAAGTAAATCTGCAAAGGAAGTAAACAGAGAGGTTTACTCATGAGTAAATCCACAAAGGAGGGCACTGTGGATGAAGTGCCCTCCTTTGTGGATTTACTTCTGAGTAAACCACTCTGTTTACATTTTTCCAGGCTTCCCTGCCCCTCCTGCCTGCCAGGATCTAAAGCATCAAAGAGTATTGGGGTAGTATACCTACAATCCATGCACATGCAATAATACAGCAGTAATAACAATGGGTATAAGAAGAGGTAAAATTCAAACTGAAGTATTCTGACTGTGGTCCCTCCTCAAGCGGTGCAAACTGCAAACAGGAGGCAGCCTCTCCTGGGAAAAGCCAAAAGCCCGGGCACAGCGTTTGCTTGCTGCAGAATCCCGGGCTCATAGAGAAGAGCCCATTTGCACCGCTTGAGGAGGGACCAGTCTGAATACTTCAGTTTGAATTTTACCTCTTCTTATACCCATTGTTATTACTGCTGTATTATTGCATGTGCATGGAATGTAGGTATATGACCAGTTGGATTACTTATAATATTTAGGCACTTACTCTATAAGTTAGCATTCCTTCTATTATACATTAGGTTGGTTTCTCACAGGATCTAAAGCGTGCCAAGCCTTGATGCGCTTTAGATCCTGGCAGGGCAGGAGGAGTGGACCTCCCTGCCCCTTCTGCCTGCCAGGATCTAAAGCCTTGAAGAGGCTTCATGACGGGCCAACTTCAGCCCTCCAGGTGTTTTGGACTTCAACTCCCACCATTCCTCACAGCCTCAGGCCTCTTCCTTTTCCTCTCAGCCTGGGCAAACTTGGGCCCTCGCTCCCTCAGGATCGGGGTGAGAGAGAGGCAGCGAGGAGCGAGGGGGGGGGGCCTCCTCTTTTTTTTGCTGCTTCCAAGAATAGAATACCCCCCTCCCTCCCTCCTTCCTATTTGGAGAGTCCCATCTAGAATTCAGTGTGATTTATTCAAGTTTTGGCCTACAACTCCCAGAAATCCCAGCCAATTTACCAGCTGTTAGGATTTCTGGGAGTTGTAGGCCAAAACTATCTGGAATGCGCATGCGCTGGCATACGAACTACTAACGAATGTCGTTAGTAATTACGTTACATTTTAGAAATTTTTGGAAATTTTTTTGTAAGTCTTTCTATTACTAATCAACCCCCCATTAGATTTTCGATGTCCTATTTTTGGGTTCTAAACCATGCCTAGTGGCTAGGTGAAATCATCTCTAATCCAGACCTTTTAAGGGTGCAAATTTGCAGGCTTCTATCTTTAGATCCTTGGTTGGATTTATTATCAACTGTGTTGAAACTGCCCTTTATAAATTGTACTTCATGACAACTTTCCTTTCCCTCCATCACTGTGATGCCTGCCTGCCTGCCTATGAATGACAATGTATTTATTTTGAGTCTATTCTCTGTCATTTGTAATCCTTTCTTCTGTGACCTTCGGGCCAAGTATCAGATCTGAGCTTGCTGAGGCTTAGCTTCTGTAGACTGAGAAAGAAAACTGGTGAAGAAGTATGTTCTCTCTCTGACTCTCTCTCCAATCTTCTAACTTCTGCAGGTCTGACTGATACAAGTCAGTCAGACATGTAATTGCTTTCACAATGTTTATCATAGAGTTGCCCCATAGGGCACACAGTTCAACCCTTAGCTCAGCACAAGATCACCAGCTGAAGCACTACTAGCAGGTAACTGTCAGCCTCTTTGTGAAGTCCAGAGAAACAGACTCCACCATCACTCTAAGCGAGGGGTTCTCAAACTTTTAAAGCAACAGAGCCCTTTTTTTAAGAAAAGGTTTCTCGTGGAGTCCCAAGAAATTTTTGGACACAGGGGCTGCATTGCATTTTAAAATTTGACAGATGGGCCAGGCCAGTGGCAGATGGATGGAGAATGTTTGTATGAAACAACTGAAAAAACATGAGCAAATTCCTACCCACACTGCACATATTTTGTTTGTAGTGCAAAAAGAAAGAAAAAACAATACAATATTTAAAATGAAAAACAATTTTAACAAATATAACTTTAACAATATTTCAGTGGAAGACCCCTGGGGTCATCCAGACCTTGCAATAATAATAATAATATTAATAATAATAATAAGAAGTACAGGAGGCATCCAGTCTAACCTATTTCAGCCTTGCAGTAAAAGCACAAATCAAAGCACCCCAACAGATGACCACCCAGCCTTTGCAATAATAATAATAATAATAATAATAGGAGCAACCCCAGGGGCCGTCTAGTTCAACCTGCTTTTGCCTTGCAGGAAACGCACAGTCAAAGCACCCCCAACAGATAGCTATCCATCCATTGGATTAATAATAATAATAATAATAATAATATAATGATAATAGCCTTGCAGGAAAAGCAGAGTCAAAGCAGCAGGTTGTGCTGCCAGCGGTGGTAGCGGAAAGGTCCCACATGCCATGTTGGTGGCAGGAGAGATCCACAGGCTACATGCTTCCCAGGTGGGGGAGCAGGTGGGAGATGGTACTCCCACGGAGCCCCTGACTGTGCTTCACAGAGCCCTAAGGGCTCCGTCAAGCACAGTTTGACAACAGCTGCTCTAAGCAACTGATTCTATTGCCAAACTGTTCTTGCCATCAAGAAGTTCCTTCTAAAGGTCAATCAAAATTGACTCACTTTTAATTTCAAGCCATTAGACTGGATCTGGGGCAACAGACCTGATAATTCCTCTTTGTGACAGCACCTGAGGTATTTATTTATTATTTACTAGCTGAGGACCCGGCGGTGCCCAGGTTATTTGAGGAAGGCATTGTGTGCCAAGGTTGGTTCCTATTAGATATGTATGTGGCTTGCAGTGGTCTCAGGAAGTTAGTGAAGGTACTGCAAGTCCCATTGGCCATGGTCCATCCCCCTCCCAACAGCACCAGGATGTAGAGTGGGTCATGGGGGCTCTTAGTGCCACATTTGGTGTTGATCATTCATTGGATGAGGGTCGCAGTAGTCTCAGAAGGTGAGTGAAGGTACTTCAAGTCCCGTCATCCATGGTCCATCCCCCTCCAAACAGCACCAGGATGTAGAGTGGGTCATGAGGGCTTTGTGTGCCAAGTTTGGTCTTGATTGATCATTGAATGAGGGTCACAGCAGTCTTTGGAAGTGAGTGGAGGTACTTCAAGTCCCATCATTCGTGGTCCATCCTCCTCAATACTGCACCAGAATGAGTCATGGGGGCTCTGTGTGCCAAGTTTGGTCTTGATCAGTGTTTGGATGAGGTTGGCAATGGTCTGGTGAAATGAGTGGAGGTACTTCAAGTCCCATCATCCGTGGTCCGCCCTCCGAACTGCATCAGGACATCCATTGGGTCATGGGGGCTTTTTGTGCCAAGTGTGGTCATGATTATGCACTGGATGAGGGTCGCAGCGGGCTTGGGAAGTGAATGGAGGTACTTGAAATCCCATCCTTCATGGTCCATCCTCCTCTAAACTGCAGTAGGATGGAGTGTGGGTCATGGGGGTACTGTGTGCCAAGTTTGGTCTTGTGGTTCAGGGCCGCCTTGGTCTGTGGGGAATGAAGAGTTTGAAAGTAATACAAATCTCATAACCTGTGATGGTACTTCAAGTCCCATCATCCATGGTCCTCCCTACTTCAAACTGCAGTAGAATGAATCATGGGACATAGGGGCTCAGTGTGCCAAGGTTGGTTACTGTTAATTCAGGCCATACACAATGTCCCATTAACTGAGGCCTAGTCAGGGAAATCAAGTTAATGAAGCCATACTGTAAATTTTGGGCCTGGTTTGTGATTTGTAGGGGCTACAGTGTTTTCTGGGAAGTTAATTGGGTGAAGGTACTGCAAATCCCATCATTCGTGGCCCATCCTGTCCTAAACTCTCTTTTGGGGCCTGGCCATACACAATGTCCCATTAACTGAGGCCTAGTCAGGAAAATCAAGTTAATGAAGCCTTACTGTAAATTTTGGGCCTGGTTTGTGATTTGTAGGGGCTACAGTGTTTTCTGGGAAGTGAAATGAGTGAAGGTAGTGCAAATCCCATCATTCGTGGCCCATCCTGTCCTAAACTCTCTTTCGGGGCCTGTAATGTTCTGGCCTGCTTTGCTGGTAATTGGTAACTTTAAAAGGCCGAATGGCAGGCAGTCGTTTTGTAAAAGCTGAGGGGGAGGAGAAAACAGGAATCCATTTTGTTTTCACAGAGCCAAGTGGGGAGGGAATGTTGATGGTGCATTTTTCCCCTCAGTGGGAAGAAATCCTGTAGTTTGAATGTAGAGGCCTGGATTCTGGGATGCTGGCTAATCAGTGGCAATCAATGCCCTCTGTCTGGTGCCTTAGAATTTTGGAGTGGCGAGGCTGGCCAATCAAAGGACTTTATGCAAATAGCTGCCACATATCCGCCCTTCCGCCCTCCGCACACATACATACATACATACAAACGTTCCGCTTTATTAAGGTATACAGATACAGATTTCGGGCACTTGTATCTTGTCCTTCTCACCTCTGAAGAGAGACTCAAGACAGCTTACAGCAGGCAATCATTAAAGGCCAAAAAACCCAAACAACCAAACAAACAAAACAACAACAACAACCCCCAATTCAAATACACAGTTACATTTAACACAATTAAAACAATTATAAGCATTAAATTAAAAACAGTTTGCTGGTTCAAAACATAATAAAAATCAATCCACTGTGGTCCACTAAAACATTCTTTGTTGATCCATTTATTGCACAAACACTTGATCCCAAAGCCAGGATTTGAGGTTTTTCCCCCCAAAAGATCAGGAGGGAGGGGGTGGATCTAATATCATTGGGAAGAGAATTCCACAGCTGAGGGGCCACCACAGAGAAGGCAATCTCTCTCGTCCCCACCAGTTGCAACCACAAAGGAGGTTGGACTGAGAGCAGGGCCTCCCCAGATGATCTTAACATCCTTGGTGGTTCGTAGAGGGAGATATGTTCAGACAGGTAAACTGGGCTGGAACCTAGGGCTTTATAGGCTAAAGCCAGCACTTATTTA
Organism: Anolis apletophallus; assembly: GCA_030556195.1. Lineage (NCBI taxonomy): Eukaryota > Metazoa > Chordata > Lepidosauria > Squamata > Anolidae > Anolis > Anolis apletophallus. Next base: position 114,528,056 of record JARBWK010000002.1, on the reverse strand, counting down.
AAGGCTGCAATCATGTCATCCCCTCAGTTTTCTCTTCACCAAGCTGAACATGCCCAGCTCCTTCTATCTTTCCTTATATATTTTATGCTCCATATGTCTTAACATCCTTATATTGGATACAGAAAATAAATAGTAGCTTAGACTGTTGGAAAGAGTATTCCTGGGCCAGAAATGTCCTCAGGAGTCTAGTGTTTTAAATATTTTAAATGAAGACAGAGTTCTACATGTGGGGACCTTTCTGATCTCTCCCAAGTAGCTCTTTAATTCATTGCCAGTTTTTGGATGTTTGATTATCTCCTCAGCTATTTCATCACAGGAATTTCAGTGTGTTAATGTATCTCCACTCTGCCACACTTTGTGTTAGTTGAAACTTGAATGATTGAAGCAGTTCTCCTAATCAGCTTGCTCTTCCTTGGTAGTTTATTTTGTCTTTCTGAAGGAAACTGCAGAGCTGACACTGAGGCAAGTGTGTCCTATCCTTGATTCATCTTGCATAACCCTGAGCAGATGGATGAGATCTCTGTTTGCAAACAGACACTCTGGCTCGAACTCACAAATCAGCTAGAAAATAGTCAGTGTTGGTCCCCATAAACAACTGAGTGTATAAGGACTGAAATGGAAGCCTGGTCACTGGCAAGAAGTGTGGGTTGACATTTATATTAAATGGGTCACTTTACAACAGGGTCAGTTAAGAATCAGAGGCAGTTGCATGAAATTTAGGTAAAGGGTTATAACAGGGAATTAATGTATCAGGAAGGAAGCAGGCAACATGCATTGAATGCTCTCAGACAGTAATATTTGGAATGAGGTCACACTAACTTCCTTGGTTCAATGTTATAGGATCATCAAAGTTGACCTAAATGTCCTAAAGCAGGCATCCTCAAAATCCAGCCCCTCCAGTTGTTTGGGCCTCCAAATTCTAGAAGCCCTACCCAGCTTGTTCAATGGTCAGGAATTCTAAGAGCTGGAGGCCCAAACAGCCGGAGTGGTGGAGTTTGGGGATGACTGCCCTAAAGGCACCAGATCCTGTCTGATCTCAGAAGGCAAGCAGGGTCTGCCCTGGTTAATATTTAGATTGGAGACTGCCAATGAATACACAGACTGAAAACAACAAAAAATATCAGTGTCTCATCTTAGGCCTTTCTGGGGGGTTATTTGGAGCACTGATTCAGAAGATTGCAGTAGTTTCTTAGATACAGTTATCATAGTTTTTAAGGGCAAGTAGATGAAGAGAGGTATATAGCATATGCCCTGAATATCAAGAACTAGAGGTGATAGGGAGAAACTGGTTCCATTTATGGAATTAACAGGTCAAATATACACAGAAACAAGTCTAACATTTGAGGCACCAAAATGTGCATTGGCCAATGATATCAGATGACTGGCTTGACTGTGAAGGAATTGGGGGTAGCCACAGCTGACAAAAAAACAACAACATCAGATGCTATAGACTATGGCCCCTTTTACACTGTCCTGTATCCCAGAATCTGATCCCAGGCCCCTTCTACATTGCCATATATTCCAGATTATCAAAGCAGATAATCTATATCATAGGCTTTGATCTGTCTTATATGTGTTTACACTGCCAGATAATCCATTTTAAAGCAGATAATCAGGATTTTATATGGCAGTATAGAAGGCCCCCCAGATTATCTACTTATCCAAGACCACATTATCTGCTTTGAACTGGAATATATGGCAGTGTGGACTCAGATAACCCAGTTCAAAGCAGGTAATCTGAGATCAGATTGTGGGAAATAGGGCTGTATAGATCCAACCTATGTTTGAAAAACAAAAGACCTGGCAAAACCACCTCGTAGCCTAAGGAAATCCTATGAAATTCATAGAGTCACCGTTGATCAACAGGCAACCTGAAGACTTTCTGTATTGGAGTATGCCTATGGTTTGAAGAGTTGCTGGCCAAAAATATAGCTTTCTCAAACTCTGCATTGTATCTATTAATATAAGAATCTGAGGGAAAACGACAGATAGCTGTCAACTGTTTGTGAGTTTTCACAGGCATTCAGTTGGTTCGTGTTGATAGAAGGCAAGCAAACAACCTGCACCTTGGAATGTAAACTGAGGGCCATTCCACTCAGCTCTATATCCCAGAATATCAAGGCAGAAAATCCCACAATATCTGAGAGTGGGCTCAGATAACCCAGTTTAAAGCAGATATTGTGGGATTTTCTGCCTTGATATTCTGGGATATAGGGCTATGTGGAAGGGCCCTTAGGGAGTGAACCTCATTGGGCAGATTTGGACTGGAATGGGTTTGGCCCCTTTAAGAATGGAAGTAGAAGGCCCTTCTCATTGAACAGTACAGCTGCAGCCAACAAACCTTGCAGCATAGCTTAGCATATAAGGGATTGTAACCCATGGGGTGGCTGACCTTCCTCAGCACTTTAAACCTTTGTTGGTCCAGTTATTCTTGTGTTTACACTCTCTCTTTTCCTTTCCAATTTTGCCTTTCACCAATTGTGCTGAGTTACTAGCTAACTGCACATGAATAATTAGATCCTGCCTGGTACGTGCGTGACCGCACACAGGGGGTGAGGAGTTCTTGTGTACTACATTACAAAATCAGTGAACCATCCTGGAGACTGGTTTGCTGCCCAGGAAGATCATTTAGCAAATATCTCCACTATCTGCTCCTAGATTTAAATGTCAAAAAACTATACTGAGAAAACACCAGGATTTTCGGCTTCATTTTCTCTTAAAACTGTTTGCTGTTTGAAACTATTAAGACCTAAATAAAGTTGTCATTGTGAAAATGCCTACAATCCCTGCATTGCCTTTTGTAAAAGAAATGGGGTGATTCAGTTTTAAAAACATCTTGTTACTTTGAAAAGGAAAATTTGAAAGAGAGTTTTGGTCCTATCAGAGATGAAACTGATCTGTTCCTTTCTAATCTTTCCCACAACTATGCTCTTAACAGGGTAGCATTTGGAAATTCTTTATTTTTGAGCCAAATCATCTGCTGTGTTTACATATATTTTGCAGGATGCTTTTCAGCTAGATGCTTTGTGAGGCTGAAATAGCAAAATAGTAGATGATAGAAAAGTTTCAATATGGGGTGTGCATATATGCATAAAGCCCAAAAAAAAAGCAAAGAAAGAAAGAAAAAGTAGCAGTACAAAAATTGTATTTTCAATGTTTCTCTCCAGGTTGATGAGACGGTATGTGTGTAATGAAACTGGGCTATGTACATAGGAGTCCATGTTTCATGTATTTCCCTACCCTGGACTGTCGGGGGTAAGGCAGAACTGTCACAACCCTTCCCTCATTCAGTGAGTCTGTATTTACACTCAGACTAAACTGGATGTTGCAACTTGACATCTGGAAACCTCCACACAAATACTAACCACATGGTGCTTTGAACTCAATGAGCTTAAGCCAATTTAAGATTTAAGTCACACCACCCTTCTATATTGTGTTAGTCACTGAAAGCCCATTGAGTGTAAAGGTCTTCAGATTACCAAAGGGCAATCTCCCATGCTTGGTTGGTTCATTAATTGGGAAAGAAGTGCCGTCATGGTGAATGTCCATGTTTTCCCTTATTTATTAGAAAAGCATGGGCAGACTCATAGAATGGGCAGACTCGCAATGTAATATTCACCCTTAGGTGAATGCACTGGGCCTTAGTCATTTTGGGTGGATTTAACTTGAGTAGATCCATTGGCCCACTTGATGACTAGTGAGTCAACCTATAATTGCACAGGTCAACTCCAAATGTGTTTTACAATAGGAGTCAGGTCACTATACTTGCTGTCACTCTAAAGATAAAGGCTGACTTAGGTACTATCCTATGGTGAACACTGGCCCTCTCACGGCACACAGTTACAAGTTTATGGTTCCATTTTAATGGCTATGGTTCTATAATAAGAAATGATAGGATTGACAGTTGAGGAAGGGCCATTTAGAATTCTTAGCCAGAGAGGTCTGGTACCTCATCAAACTACAAGTCCAAGGATCCTGGCAGTTAAATTGGAATTAAAGTAGAATCAAAGTGTTATTATTATGCAAAATTGCCCTGTAATACATGTTCCAGCCTTTTAGATCAAGCAGCCCTGTAACATTGCAGAAATGTTATAATTGATTGCAAGCCCTTGTTCTCCTTCCAATTTGCATTCCTTCTTTATGTGTCTGCTGGAACAGGTACATACAAATATTACAACTCCTACTACTAACTTAAATTAGTAATGAAAGCAAATAAAACCAAACACCCAGGTTTTTGGGTGGATTGGCTCTCTCCAAGCTTGCCTAGGGTTATGGAAATAGTTGCTCAGCTCAGACCATAGCAAACCTTTTGGATGGACAAATTTCAGAGTTATGTGAAATATTTTCCCCACTTCAAAAGTTGGCACACTTAATTTTATAAGAGGAAAATGGAATTTATTAACTGAAAAATGTTTATCAAGGGTATTTTCATCCATCTCCTTGAGGGTGGAGAACATAATTTACCAAGGAATAGTTTATCTTCCATAGCTTCTTGAAGGCTAAAGCATTGGTAATGTTAGGAAAACAATAGCTGAGAGACTCTCACTTTTTTCCAAATAAAGTACTTGCCCTTTTAAAGATCACTCTGCTCTGCAGAGAAGTGGGCATTGTGCTCTTTTAAAAAACCCAGCCATCCACCCACTTACTGCCTTCCCAGCAGGAACAAAATATCAGGGCTGCATATGGATTTGACAAGTTATATGGTGGCAGCATCAAGAAGGTCATATGGAGAAAGGCACTAGGAGATGGTTCAAATTTGCAGAGTATGTATGTGAAGGAAGTGTTACAGCTGTCATCAACAGCCAGGGCTTTCACGTGGCTTCCCTGTGATTAGACCAAAATGGCTTTTTGGCTTGAATAATGACTTGGACAATATAACAGAAGGCATGCTTATTAAATTTGCAAATGACACCAAACTGGGAGGGATAATTAATACCTTAATACAGAATTAGAATCCAAAATGATTTTAACAGATTATTGAGCTGGGCCAAAACTAACAACGTGAATTTCAACATGGAGAAATGTACGGTACTATAGTTAGGCAATAAAAATGAAATGCATAGATATAGGATGAGTGATACCTGCCTTAAAACAGACCAAGTGAAAGGGATCTGGGAGACTTGGGACCTCATCAGCTGGCTTTCGCACAACGTTGTGTGACTTCCAGTGGAGGCCTTGCTCATAACTGGGGTGAAAGCATCAATGGCTGCTTTCCCCACAATATGGGAGGCTTCCTAGGACACATGTGATGGGGAAAGCATTGCTGAGAGGGAGCTGTGTTTGGGGCGTTGGATTCACCTCCCTGCCTCTCTTTTTTCTCAGAGAATGCAGGTGAAGTGGGACACCCATAGGTAGACCACAAGCTGAATGAGAATCGTGGTTTGAGGCAGCAAAAAACCCAATGCAATTCTAGGAATATAGTGTATCAATAGGAATATAGATCAGTGGTTCTCAACCTGTGGGTCTCCAGATGTTTTGGCCTTCAACTCCCAGAAATGCTAACAGCTAGTAAAACTGGCTGGGATTTCTGGAAGTTGTAGGCCAAAACACCTCAGGACCCACAGGTTGAGAACCACTGGTCTAGATCAAGGGAAGTCATAGTCACACTCAATTCTGCTTTGGTCAGACCACTTCTGGAATACTGTGTCCAGTTCTGGGCACCACAAATCAAGAAGGATACTGACAAGCTGGAATATGTCTAGAGAAGGATGATCAAAATGATTCAAGGTTTGGAAGCCAAGTCCAATGAGGAGTGGCTGGGGGAGCTGGGTATGTTTAGCTTGGAGAAAAGAAGGCTGAGAGGGGACATGAGAGCCATGTTTAAATATCTGAAAGGACATCACATTGAGGAAGGGGCAAGCTTGTTTTCAGCTGCTATGGAGACTAGGACACAAAGCAATAGATTCAAATTGCAGAATAAAAGATTCCACCTAAACATTGGGAAGCGTTTAAGAACATAAGAACATAAGAAGAGCCATGCTGAATCGGACCTCAGCCCATCTAGTCCAGCATTCTGTATCACACAGTGGCCCACCAGTTGTACACGGGGATCTCGAGCAGAAGGGAGGGCAAAACCCTGACCTGCTCCCGACCCCCACAACCAGTACCCAGGGAAATCCTGCCTACCTCAACCAACTCCGAGGTGGCACTTGAATGTCCTTTTCAGTAACTACCGATACACTTGGTATCCATGAATCTGTCTAATCCTGCCTTGAAGTTGTTCAGGCTGACAGCTGTCACAACCTCTTCTGGAAGTGAGTTCCATAACCCAATGACCCCCTGGGTGAAGAAATATTTCCCTTTATTAGTCCTAACTTTCCTACCTTGGAGCTTTAGGGAGTGCCCTCTAGTCCTAGTGTTTTGTGACAAAGAAAACAGTTTTTCTTTATTCACCTTTTCTATCCCATGCATGATTTTATACACTTCAATCAAGTCACCTCTTAAACGCCGTCTTTCAAGGCTGAAAAGACCAAGGCGTTGCAACCTGGTTTCATAAGGGAGCCTCTCCATCCCTTGGATCATTCTTGTTGCCCTTTTCTGTACCTTTTCCAGTTCCGTTATATCCTTCTTAAGGTGCGGAGACCAGAATTGTACACAGTACTCCAAATGTGGCCTTACCATCGATTTGTAGAGAGGTAATACAACATTTGCTGACCTATTTTCGATTCCCTTTCTGATCATGCCTAGCATAGAATTTGCTTTTTTCACTGCTGCTGCGCACTGGGTTGACATCTTCATTGAGCTGTCCACCAAGACCCCAAGATCCCTTTCCTGGTTTGTCTCGGAAAGCTTTGACCCCATCAATTGGTAGGTGTAGTTGGGGTTCTTTGCCCGATGTGCATGACTTTACACTTGTTTAGGTTAAAATGCATTTGCCACTTTGTTGCCCATTCACTCAATTTCGAGAGATCTTTCTGGAGCTCTTTACAATCAGTTTCATTTTTAACTACCCTGAACAATTTAGTGTCGCCTGCAAACTTTGCTACCTCAGAATTCACTCCTACATCCAGATCATTAATGAATAAATTAAAAAGTAACGGACCCAAAACTGAACCTTGGGGTACGCCACTTCTCACCTCTTTCCACCCAGAGAAATGTCCGTTTATTACCACCCTTTGTTTCCTACAGTTTAGCCAGGTTCCAATCCAGGACAAGACCTGTCCCCTGATTCCATGGCTGAAGAGCTTATTTAGGAGCCTTTGGTGAGGGACTTTGTCAAAAGCCTGACAGTAAGAGCTGCTTGGCAGTGGAATATGCTGCCTCAGAGTGTGGCGGGGTCTCCTTCTCTGGGGATTTTAAGCAGAGGCTAGTTGGCCATCTGTCAGAAGTGCTTTGATTGTGTTTTCCTGCACGGCAGGGGGTTGGACTGGATGGCCCTGGTAGTCTCTTCCAATTCTGTGGTTCTATTATATATAACAGGAAATGACTAAATACGAAATACATAAACTGGTAATACAATGTTGTACTTACCAAGTCAAGGTACATCTCTGATAAATAACTACTGCTATGTGTGAGTAAGTGTAATTGTGTATTTATGAGGGGCAACTAGGGAGGGTGCAGGGCTGCTTCCAACTCCATTTTCTGCTGGTGAGCTCTACCATTGCATTTGAATCTAATGAGGGCACTATATGGCGACCTGGGACCATAAAGCACTTGAGGGCACTATCTGGGGATTGGTGATCCATGAGGATGTTTTTAAAAATAGAATCTCCTCAAATTCCCAAGCAAATCCTCAATGTTACAGGATTTTTGTAGACAGCACCAGATCTCATCTGATTTTGGAAGTTATGCAGGGTTGTCCCAGGTTTGTTGGGAGATTGCCAACAATAAATGTGCTGGATGGGAGGAGGGGCTGGCATAGTGTGCTGCCAGCCCCTTCTCCCTCATTCTGCAAAAGGACATCGAGGAGGAGGCAGCTTGCAGAACGAGGCCCCAATTTGGAACAAGGTGGGTTAGGGGGCCTGACTGGGGGTGAGAGGTGGACACATGGGGGATTTAGCCCCGAGATAGCCCCGCCCCCTTGGGACAGCAGCTGCATTTTTGAGGGCAGGGCGCCCAAGTTGGGGCCACTCTACATTCCAAACGGAAAATGAATGATTTAAATAATAATTTTTAAAAAGAAGAAAAAATAAAATTAATTAATTAATTACCTTTGCCTTGCGGGGGAGGTGCACACTGGAGCCGGCCTGCATGGCCTTTTCCAGGGCTGCCGGCGGCTGCTAGGTGTAGGGAGGCCACGTTTGGCCCCCGCTGGTTCCTGATCTTTGGAGGTGCTCTCCGACGGGCTTGGGGCATCGGCCCTGCCCCGTGACTGTTTCTGTCCGGTGCGGCCTTGCTACAAATACTCACTGCTTTCGGCTATATAGCAGAGGAAAGAGCTGGCAGAATCACTTATGAGCACTCATTGCCTACAAAAACCCTATGTATTTCATGGGATCAGAATAAGTTGACAGTGATCTGAAGCCACATTTAGATCTCTTGGTTTCTTTCAGTCTTACTCCATGAACTATAGGCTTCCCCTTTGACTTTTGCTTACGCAGAGATTCAGTTCACTCTCTTCATCAGATGTTGTCCACACCCCTAAAATATAGATAATAATATTTGGCCTTTGCCTTTAAGGACATCTTAATTCCTATGGGACACATTGGGAGTGATCAAGATTCTTAAGAAACTTTGGTTCAAGGTTTTACCAATCTTATCAAGCTCTGGGATTTGCTGCCAAGTTCCCAAACTTCTCATAAGAGCTTAATGTTTTGTTCTAAAATCAAATGATTCCAGCAACTGTAATTCCATTGTGCTTTGAAACAAACCAAAATCAAGGATGGATCTTAAACATGCCTCTTCTTAGTGTCCTCCCATCACCCATTCCCTATAACCTGTTCCCTGTAAATCTGCTCACCAAATTCTTGAATGCTCTTCTATATTATTTATAGCTAGCCCTTGAAGGTCAAGGGTGACACAAATCAGCAAATGTTGATTTGTGTGGCATTTATATTGTGGAACAGTCAAGGTCCCATAACATCCAGTTGAGGTTTTATGAATAATACATTTTGGCTTCTTGTCAGAAGGGGTGAAGGAAAATTTGTCCCTGTTCATATTATTTAGTTCATTTTCTGGATTCATAGATTGCCATAGGAAAGGGCTATAATTCAAAATTCAGGTAGGTCATCTGAATGGCAACAAAACCCAGAATGATTTGCCTCCAGCTGCAAGATGAAAATGTTCTCCTCTTGATATTAGAATTTAATCAAAGGAACAGAGAGGGGTCATGGAGCAAATTCTTGAAACCAAATGCATTAGTTATAAATATGCCTTGGCTGGCACAGAGGTTCCTTTGGAAAAGCCTAACAAGGCCAGATTGAAATACTCCATTTGGTTGGACACCAAAACATAATAATAATAATTCTTTGTTAACATGAAAGATATGAGAGCAAGTTTTGCCATGGTTTCCGTCTGCATTTTCCGGCTAGACATCTGTGTGCCCACAACCACACACGCATGCAGCCCAGGACATAAAACCCAGTGCCTTCAGGAATGTAATGAGAGATTTTAGGACTGGGGATTGCAAGCATTTTTTTTCCCTTTCAGAAGACTGACATTCTTATTTGCAGGCTCTTTTCCTTTGTTTCTGTTGTGATGGCTTAATGAGAAGTGTTGTATTGAGAGCACAGTGCCATTTTGTTAAGCTGCATCATGACCCCTTACCTGCCCTTTTGTTCTAATAGTCACTGAGAAATTTAAACCTTGCAGAGAGTCTTTGCAAGCTGTTCTCGAGTGGGGAATGCCTGGCGTATTGTTTTGAGTTTAGTGGCACTTTCTCCTCTTACCCAGGAGCACAGCCTGGGAAAAATAAGTTTTTGGGACTACAACATCCCAGACCTTCTAGCCATTATGGCCAGGGGCCATGTTGGCTGAAGGATTCTGAATAGTATAGTTCAGAAACCTCACAACCTCTGAGGATGTCTGTCATAAATGCAGGCGAAACATCAGGAGAGAATGCTTCTGGAACATGGCCATAGAGCCTGAAAAACTTACAGCAAACCATAGTCCAAAAAGGCTGAATTCCCAATCTCTATCCAAAAACATGTTACAAAGTAGAAATACTATCTTCTATGCAATCTATAATGATGTCTTGATTTGAGGATGCACCCCCCCCAATACCACTGAATTTGAAGACATATGTGCTTAAATATTCTAAAGACACTATATCCCATTTGATGATGATGATAATAATAATAATAATTTTATCACCTGCTTCTCCTGCCTCTCCCTGCTGCTCGAGGTGGAATGCAACATTATTGAAACAGGAGATAACACATTAATAAAAGATGCTGTTTTGATCTTGGAGGCTAAGCATGTTTAGTCTGGCTACTACTTGATTGGGAGACTGACAATGACTACCAGGTGCTGTTGGCTATTATGTCTGAGAAAGGAACTGACAAAACAATCTCTGAGTATTCTTTGTCTAAGAAAACACTACAGAATTGATGGGGTTACCAGATATTGAAAGGTGACATGGAGGCATGTGTGTGTGTGTGTGTGTGCGCGCGCACACACACACACACACACACACACACATTCCCTGGTAAGAGCATATTCCTTGATTGGAAGGAATCCTGATTCAGTGGCAAATCCTGTGCATGAGGAAGGGCCTTCATACTTCCAGACAAATAATCTTTAAATAGGCCTATTTTTATGCTGAACGATTAGGAATGGCAGAAAGAAGAACATTGATTAGACAAACATAATTGAATAGAACTATTAGGTGGATATGTGATGTGTGTGTTATAAATTGGGCAATTTGATGGAACCACAACTTATTATTTCTTAACCTAGGGCAGTGTCTAGAAGCAATCAAATATAATTGTATACAAGTAGATAATACTGCAGGATGGTAGGACTTTTATTGTTCGAATTTATTTATTTATTGTTCGAATTGATGTGTCGCCACTCCCGGGTGGCTCGGGGCGACTTACATGATACATCCGGACATAAAACCATAACAGATAAAAACAATAAAACAGTAAAAATACATAACAGCCAATGGCATAAATGCGTATAATGCAGTAAGACATGCTATACAGGGCAGAGTAGGTCCCGATCTCACCATCAATGCCCAAAGGCCTGCCGGCATTTGTTCTTTTAGACAAATATAGAATATGTACTTATTTGATGTTAAAAGTAATAGGTATCTGAGGATAAGAATAATGTGAGTAAACAATGAAGATGATGTTAAATGAGAAGACTAGGCTGAAGATGTTGGAAGAATACAAGTACTTACTATATAGGATGATTTTATATTGACTGTGCATGGGTTGTGGCACCGGGAATGTGGTGCAGCTGGCTGGGAGTCAGCTGCATAAGATCTCTACTGACTAGAAGGTCATGAGTTCGAGGCCTGCCCGGGTCGGGGTGAGCTCTTGACCAATTGTGTAGCTCGTTGTCTGTCTATATATGTTATATGTCTATGGCATTGAATGTTTGCCTGTATATGTGCATTGTGATCTGCCCTGAGTCCCCCGTGGGGTGAGAAGGGTGGAATATAAATGATGTAAATCTATTATATAAAGGAGGTCCCATCATGGAACGACCGTCCTAGGCAGAGAAACCTTACAAGGCAGAGACATCAAACTTGGCAACAAAAGTAGGCCTCAGGCAAGGTAGGTTTTTAGCAAATAAATTTTTCCCCCATAACCTAGAAGGCCCCCAAAACAACGATATAAAAAAACCTACATTTCCCAGCGTCCTCCGCGGCTGCCAACGAATCTCCTGGCCTCTACATTCTGACAACATGATTGGCTGCCAATGAGGGAGTATTTGCATAACGCCTCTATTGGCCAGCCAACATGAACATTCCGACCCATAATAAACTGGCAGAGGAGGATAAGGCAAAGGCCTGAGGCAGTCGCCAACACAAACACCCAATTCACTTCCCACAGAAAATTTAAACCCCTACAAATCACAGCCCATGCCCAAAATTGACAGTAAGGCTTCCCCTGAAAATTGCTGTTTACGCTCTGAATTGATAGTAAGGCTTCATTAACTTGATTTTCCCGACTAGGCCTCAGCTCATGGGGCATTGTGTATGGCCTGAATTGACAGTAAGGCTTCATTAACTTGATTTTCCTGAATAGGCCTCAGCTCATGGGACATTGTGTATGGCCTGAATTTACAGTAACTACCTTGGCCCACAGAGCCCCTATGACTCATGCTACATTCTACTGCAGTTTGGAGGAGGGTGGACCATGGATGATGGGATTTAATGTACCTCCATGGATTATGGGATTTGTAGTACTTTCAAGCCCTTCATTCCCCACAGACCACTGTGGCCCAGAACCAAGACCGATAAAGACCCAACTTGGCACACAGTGCCCCCGTGACCCACACTCCATCCAACTGCAGTTTAGAGGAGGGCACACCATGGATGATGGGATTTCAAGTACCTCCACTCACTTCCAAAGTACCCCACCCACACAAGCATCAACCTCTACATCAACACAGCAGACGGAAAGACAAAAAACATTGTATATCCACAAGCTCTGCAGAACGCCAGGAACACCACACACCGACAACTCCACAGGACTTCAACATCCCACCCACCAGAACGACACAGCCATGACCCCACCAAGACCATAACTAACATCAATTCAAACCCTTACATACTCAGACTTTCTCGCATCTCCTAAATAGGGCACAGCAACGTGTGCCGGGTACAGCTAGTAAATAAATAAATAGTTTATTGTTTACTCATAGATCTGGGTTTTTTTGTAAGTGATAAAATAATTTTAAAAAAACACAACTGGAGCCTACTGCTATGGTCATTTATTGGTCGGGGAAAATACAGGGAGGTAAGCAAGCAATATGAAACTCTGCAATTCTGCAACCAGTAGAGACTTTCAGAGAATTCGCCATGTTAGTCTCTTATAGCATGAGAAGAATTGTGGGACTGGAAGAACCTTTAAAACAAACCAGTTTTTATTTTTGCACGAAGGGGTTTGTCTGATGCTGAGAGACAGTGACTTACCCACCTTGGGTTTACATGGCCAAGTGGGGATTTGAACTGTGATTTCCAGAATTATTAAGCACTCAAGCCACCACACCATGCTTGCTATATTATCTAATATAATTGTTATTGATACAGTATATTAATGCATATGTCTGCAATTTCCTAAGAATCTTATGTACCTCACATTCCTCCCTCTTTTTCTTCTCTTCTCCCATTGTTTACTTAACTTTTTGTATGTATGCTAAAAATAAATATTTTTCCAATATATATATAAAATAACTGACAGCTCGCTGTTTTGAATTACAAGACCTCTCCAGTCAGCGTGGTCTCTTTTCCAATAATAATAATAATAATAATAATAATGTTTCCAAAATCTCAAGTACTCCTTACCTTTCTAACCCTAGAACCAGGACACCCCAATATAAAGGACAAGGATTTTAAAATGCAAAGCAAACACAATGTAGTTGTGGTGGTGGCATCTGAGTTTATCATCCAAAGGTAGGGAAAAAATCATACGTTCACACTTCCTTGAAAAAATACAGTAGCTCAGATCTTGCTTTGGTAAATGGTTGCAAGACAACATGAGTTATATGTTTTATAATTCTCTGGATGCATCTAAAGTAGAGTCTTGCTTAAATTGGCCAGTTTCCTAACAGGATGGTAAATTTTGATAAGAGCTCTGGTCTGTGGTGCCCCCATGTGGTGACATCAAATAGCAATACTGTCATTTTTTAAAATGTTTAAATGCACCAGATATCATCAGATATTGGAAGCTAACCAGGGTCAGTCCTGGTTAGTTTTTGGGTAAGAGACTGTCAATGAATACCTAACACTGTAGGCTATATTTCAGAAGAAGACACTGACAAGACAACTTCTGAGTATTTATTGCATAAAGAAAACCCGACAGAATTCATGGGAGTGCCATAAGTTGACAGACATCATATTGTGTATTTTATTTTGTTCATCAGGTTCATTTGAAACATTCAATGTCACTATAAAAAGTGACTATGAGTTTATGATGTATTAGTACCTGTCATGAGGCTAGATTAGAGCTCTTAGTTCTCTTGCATTTCCAGAAATAGGGGCCCATCATCTTGTTTTTATCTCAGCAGGTATATAATATTTGCATACCTACCAGTGACTTATGAAGCTTGTAGTCCCTTCCTTATTCTTAGAGTCACTAGCCAGAGGACCTTATTTATTTATTTACAATATTTAAATTCCACCCTTCTCACCCTGCAGGGGATTCAGGGCGGATTACAATGCACAATGGCAAACATTCAATGCCATTTAGAGATAAACATATATAGATAAACATAAAGGCAATTTAACATTCCAGCTTTTCTGGCTTCATGAGTGTATGTTTGGTTCTGGCCAGAGGGAGAGCTGCCGCTTCACTGTCCATCTGTGACACCAAGTTCTATGATGGAGTACTTCCTTATTCTTCTGCACACTGCTGGAAGGTTTTTTAATGGAATCATAAATTTCCTACTTGACAGATGCAACTGTCTTTCAGGCTGCATAGGTCAACAGCAAGCTAGACTATTAATGGTCAGGAGCTTACCCTGACCTGGGCTGGCTTCAAACTCATGACCTCTTGGTCAGTAGTGACTTAATGCAGCTGGCTACTAACTAGCTGTGTCACAGCCTGGTCCACTTTCATGTCACTTTGATTGCAATGTGCTTTGAAATAGTAGGGCATTGATGGCAATTGGCTTTGGAATAGTTTTGTCCTCCCTTGTCTTACAGCATCAGAGTCTCTACCAGTGAATTACAAGCATCTCATCAAGGTACAAATTAATTAATTTATTTATTTATTTTGCTTCTAGACCGCCTCTCTCAGCCCAAAGGCAACTCGAGGCGGTGTACAAATGGCAAGAACTGCCCAAGACAACATATCAACAATTATCAATACAATTCCATCATATACAAATTAGCACTTAATGTTAAAAACACAATATCAGCGTCTCATTATTAAATCGGTATCCAATTGCATCGTCGTCGTTCCATAGGTCTCAAATTGGTAATCATACTACATCTGCAAATGCCCGGTCAAATAGCCAGGTCTTGACCTTCTTGCGAAATGTCAAGAGGGAGTGGCTGATCTGATGTCATAAGGAAGGTCATTCCAAAGCCGAGGAGCCACCACTGAAAAGGCCCTGTCTCTTGTCCCCACCAATCGTGCCTGCAAAGCAGGCGGGACCGAGAGCAGGGCCTCTCCGGATGATCTTAAGCATCTTGAAGGTTCGTAGGGGGAGATACGTTCGGACATGTAAGTTGGACCAGAACCGTTAAGGGTTTTTAAAGCTAAAGTCAGCACTTTGAATTGTGCCCGGTAGCAAACTGGTAGCCAGTGGAGCTGGCGCAACAGAGGTGTTGTGCGCTCCCTGAGTGTCACTCCTGTTATAAATCTGGCTGCTGTCCATTGGATCAGTTGAAGCTTTCAAATAGTCTTCAAAGGCAGTCCCACGTAGAGGGCGTTGCAGTAATCTATACAGGATGTAACCAGAGCATGGACCACCGTGGCCAAGTCAGACTTCCCAAGGTACGGGTGCAGTTGGTGCACAAGTTTTAACTGTGTGAATGCTCCCCTGGTCACTGCCGAAACCTGGGGTTCCAGGCTCAGCGATGAATCCAGGATCACACCCAAACCCCAGAATTCCACAGGTTGAAGCCACGAGAGTTCAAACAGTATCAAACGACTGGAATTCTGTAGTGTAAAGGCACTGCTAACCTTATCATCTGAATATCTAACCCAGTATATGGATGATCAAGCTTCTTTGACATTATTTTTAGCCACCTAGCCTGGTTAAGAATTCTGGGGCATTTCAGGAAGATGGCGACCGGTCGGGCGCTCTGAAGGCTCCCAGAGCGCCTCCCGCTTCTTCGGCCGGAGGGCGATCTACGCCCCCCCCGCGGACACAGAGGTGCCCAGCGGGAGCGTGAGGCTGCCTGGCAGGCCCCGCTGGCTCCAGACACCCCCCCTCCTCAAGAGGGGGAGGTCGCGCGAGCCCGGAGTGCCGCCGCAGCGAAGAACGGGCCGAGATTTGGGAAGTGGACGGAGATCCGCCTTAACGGTCAGCCCAGTCCGCCCCCCCTCCCCCCCCAACTATTAAGCTGTGGGCAGGAGAGGAGAAGATTAAGAAGAGGCGTGGAGAGTGAGGGGACGGCAGGAGAGGACTCACAACAGCGGAGAGGGGACGGCGCGCTCCCGCAGCCCCAGGGAGCCGGGCGGCTCCGGGAGCGCCTCCCCCCCCCTTCGTACGTTCTCCAAGCAGGGATCGGGGCCAACAAGGAGAAGGTCAGACTGCCCCTCAAGTACAGCCAACTGGGGGGCAAAAGAGGCAAACAGAGCTTGTTTAGATCCCATCAGGGGATACAAAATGGCGGCCAGGGGCTAGCCAGCAAAAAGACAGAGGAAGAAGAAGCCTCTTTTGGCGGGAACGCCATCTTGGATTAGGAAAAAACTCAGGAAGAGGGCACAGGACGAAAATTTGGTCGCAGAGAGGATTTGAATATATGCTGAAAGGGCTCTGTGAATGATTTAATACAAACAGCTACTTCTTGTGCTGCAAAGCCTGGGTTGGTTTCTTGTTTTTTTTCCCTCTTCGCTTCTTTTTGGTGCTTTTCTTCCTCTCCTCTACATCGGAGGCCTTGGAAAGGGCAAGTAGGAAAGATCTAACTGTAACTGAAATTGCCTCACCACTCTAAGGCAAAATCTTCTTTTTCTTTTTTAAATCTTGGCTGGGCATCACTCTCCTCTGACACCACCTCTGCTAGAATCACCAACTTTGTGATACAACGACAGGAGGGAGTGGCCTCTTCCTATGCACCTCACCCCTCACGGAGAAAGGGTGACAGAAACAAGAGGCCCGGCGCATAGGGCAGAGGGTCAGGGCAAGCCCTTCACCGCCAGGGCTCCCAGGCAACCCCCCACCCCCCCGACATACGGAACAAGAACAAAGAGAGAGGGTTGCTACAAGGGTACAGTCGTGCCCCTTACACACACGAGGAACGAGCCAAGGGGGACTCTGCACACCCAGACATGGCCAACTCAAGAGTAAACAAGCTCACCACGGGAGCAACCAAGAAACAGACCTTGACGGAAGAGACGACCCTCAAGGATATCCTGAGGGAGGTACAACGGATAGCCGAAAGGCAGGAACAAGCCCAGAAACAGATGGAACAAATGGCTATCAGGCAAGAATCTCAACACAAGTCGGTCCAAGACCAGTTACAGAGCATCAAGTCGAACCTCTCCAAGGAGCTGTCGCGCATGCACGACGAAATTGGGGAGATAAAGCACGGCGAAGAGAAACTTGCGGTCGCCCAGGACCAAATGAAAGCCAGATTGGAAAAAGTGGAAAACAAAAGTGTACGACTGGAACAGCTCCAGGAAAGGCTGGAGCAGAATGAGCTGGAAACGTGGTTGCGATTCAGGAACGTGATGGAAGAACCCAATGAGGACCTGCTGAACGTAGTTGGCAACTTGACGGCTACCATCCTAAAGAAAGATAGGGCTGAAACAACGCAAGAGATCGGCAGGGCGTTCCGGGTCAATACGGCGTATTCCAGGAAAAACAAAACGCCACGAGACGTGGTGGTGCGCTTCGAAAGACGAAGGGTCAGAGATGAGATCCTGAGAGAAAAGAAGTCAGTGGACTCGATTTACAAGGGAAACAGAGTGACCATTCTGAAGGAGTTTACATCGTCGTCTGTCAGTAAAAGAAAGAACTACCACTTCCTGACGGAGGAGTTAAAAAACAGAGGAATCCGTTTCAGATGGGAGAAATCAGAGGGGGTGATGGTCACGCTCGAGGGTCAGAGATTCTGGTTGACCTCCGTCGACAAGGCCAAAGCCTTCATGGACAAACTGAAAACCGACCGGCGACAGAGGACGCTGACCCAGCCCACCCACAGCGACGCATCGAAGAAAAGACGCTTCAGCTCTCCAGATCAGGAGCTACCCCCAACCAGGCGAGACTCACAGGGCAAAGGTAAAGAGGACAATCCACGAGCTACGGAGACAGGACGCGGCGAGCCGGACCACACAATAGAGATGCAAGATGAGTGAACTCCACACCCAGATCTCTTGCCTCTCAAACAACATCAATGGACTGAACTCGGCCCCCAAACGGAAACGGCTATTTAACTCCCTACGGAAGAAGAGATATGATGTAGTTGCACTTCAGGAGGTGCACATCAAGAAATCACATGCGCAACACCTGGAAAACAACCGCATCGGTGCCCTCTTTCACTCGCTAAATGAGAAAAAACGAAATGGAGTGTCCATCTATGTGGCTGACAAGTTCCCAGCGGAGCTAGCCTTCAACGACGAAGAGGGCAGAATGGTAGGAGTGCTGGTCACGGTGGGCCTTCAAAAGTTGCTATTTTGTAGTATATATGCACCAACGGGCCCCAAGTCGCAATTTGTAAAAGAACTACAGAACCACATTGAAGTGGTACGATTTGACAACCTGATTTTGATGGGGGACTTTAATGGAGTGACGGAAGCACGACTGGATAGATCTTTGGAAATGAGTATATCCTCAGGCCCGAACTCGACCACAAGAGGCACGCTCCCGAGGGTGTTCCTGCAACTTAAAGACAACATGGAACTCCAGGACGTCTGGCGCGCCATCAATTGGAGGGAGAGAGATTACACGTTCTACTCCCACAGACACCGGAGCTGGTCGAGGATCGACATGATCTGGGTCTCCAACTCCCTGGTCACAAAGATCTCTCGGATCACCATACTTCCAAGGGATATATCCGACCATTGCCCACTGGAGATGCTGATAAACCACAAGCCTCCTACGAGAAGATGGAGGTTAAACAATAACCTCCTGAAGAGAGAAGAGGACATCAAGCGATATAGAGAAGTGACAGTTGACTACTTCAGGCACAATGATATACAAGAAACCCTGCCAGAAACTGTCTGGGATGCCTACAAGGCGGTGCTGAGAGGCCATCTCATTCAACACAATGCACGTAATAACAGAGACCGCAGGGAGGAGATGAAAAACCTGCAGGGGAAGATTAAGGTGGAAGAAGATAAGCTAAAGGCGTCCCCAAAGAATCGGGAGTTGGTCCACAACTTAGATGTTTTGAAACAGCAGAAACACCACTTAGAGCTGGAACAGATGTCCAAAGAACTGAAGTTTTTGAAGCAAAAGGCTTTCCATACTGCCATCTAACCAGGGCAATGGCTAGCGAGGAGGATAAGAAAGAAGCGTCAAGCAGGATTTATCACCAAGATTAGATGTGGCGACAAGCTATCCTCAAGGGATGAAGAGATATCGAGAGAATTCCAAGGCTTCTTCGCCAACCTCTACTCCAGAGAACAGGTGGAAAAGGAGGATATAGTATGCTATCTGAGGAAGCAGAACTTAGGAAGAGTTCCGGACCATCACAACTTCTCACTCAATGTGGAAATCTCGGAAGAGGAAGTCAGGAAGGCGGTCCAGAGCCTGGGGGCCAATAAGGCACCAGGTCCGGACGGGCTGACCGCAAAATTCTATAAGGTGCTAGTTAATGAAACGGCCCCTTTTCTGCGAAAGATCTTCAATAGAGCGCTGACTGAGGGGGTGATTCCGGAATCGTGGAGAGAGGCCAACATCACACTAATACACAAGGAGGGATCAGATGCTACGAATGTAGCCAACTACAGGCCCATTTCCCTCCTCAATAGTGATTATAAGATCTTCACCAACATTCTCGCAGAAAGACTGAAATCCTGGTTGAGTGAGTGGGTGGGGCCGGAACAGAACGGGTTCCTGCCAGGTAGGCAGACCAGAGACAATGTGAGAGTGGTCTTGGATCTTCTGGAGTTCTACGAGGCACATCCCAAAAAAGAGGTGGCCTTTCTCGCCCTGGACGCTGAAAAGGCTTTTGACCGTCTAAATTGGAGATTTTTCCGGCTTCTGATGACGGAATTGGAAATGGGCGAACCGTTTATGAAAGCTATCGGAGCAATTTACCAAGGACAGAAAGCGAATATATGGATCAACGGGCATCCAACAGAGAAGTTTGACATCTACAAAGGAACGAGACAGGGTTGCCCCCTATCACCCCTGATCTTCGTGCTCTCGATAGAAGTGCTGTTGAGAAAGCTCAAAGCAAACCGGCAGCTGCACAGCCCGAAGGTGGGACAACATGAGTTCAAAGTCAGGGCCTTTGCGGATGATCTGATTTGCTTCGTGGAGGAGCCGGTGACCAACCTACAGGCCTGGCTGGCAGACATAGAGGAATTCGGCAGGCTAGCAGGGCTGAAGATTAATAAGACCAAGACGAAAATCTTGACAAAGAACATATCCAAAGCCCGACAAGAGAGGTTGGAAGAGCAGACAGGCATCCAAGTCGCAAAATCCATCAAGTACTTGGGGATACACCTGGCAGCTCAAAACTCCCTGCTGATAAAAAACAATTACGAGACCCTATGGGCGAAGGTACAGGCAGATCTGGAAGGCTGGAAACAGGCAGGATTATCCCTCATGGGGAGAATAGCGGCAGTTAAAATGAATGTGCTCCCGAGACTGCTCTACCTATTCCAGAACATCCCTGTCATACGGACAAACCGAACATTTGACATCTGGAAGAGAGGCATCTTGAGATTCGTATGGCAGGGAAACAAAGCGAGGATCAAATACTCCACGTTGATAGACAGCAAAGGAAGGGGGGGCCTGGGCCTTCCGGACTTGAAGCTCTACTTCGAGGCCTGCAGCTTGTCCTTCCTGACAGACTGGATGGACCAAAAAAGGGACGAACTGCTGGCGTTGGAGGGCTTCGATCTCCAATCGGGCTGGCACAACTTCTTATGGTATGCTGCCTCGAAAGAGGGGAAGTGTCTCAGGAGACATCCACTCAGAGCAGCCTTAATGAGAGTATGGCAGAAGCATAAAAGGAGGTTCTATCGCTACACTCCCCTTTGGGTCTCCCCCCTGGAAGCGAACCAGAAAAGGCTTCAGGGAGAGAGTGTATGGCCCACCTACACAGATGTCACCACCAACGTCAGGGGGAAGAGACGCCTAAAGCCACCGGAACAGATCACGGCCAACTTCAACAAATTGACGTGGTTGCATCTCCATCAAATTAGGGAGCGCTTCAAACAGGACGAACTGGTAGGATTTGAGGAGAAGGACGACCTTTGGGGATCCCTATTAAAGTCCCGCAAAAAACAAATTACGAAACTGTACTCCAAGCTGTTAGAGTGGTCCACCGAAACAGAAGTGGTGAAGGATTGCATGATTAAATGGGCCAACAACATCGGCCGGCCAATCACGCTCCACGAATGGGAAAAGGTGTGGAGGAAGAGAATAAAATATACATATGCGATGGAGCTCAAGGAGAACTGGCATAAGATGTTTAACCGCTGGTATATGACGCCATACAAGCTGGGTCTCATGTATGGAGAAACACAAAATAGATGCTGGAAGTGTGGCTCCCAGACGGGCACCTTCTATCATATGTGGTGGACCTGTCAGAGTGCAGTGAACTTCTGGAAGAGGATCCACGTGGCGACGCAAAAAATCCTGGGCTGCCCCATTGAACTTAAACCAGAAGCATATTTGCTGGGCCTGACGACAGAAGAAGACTTGCCGGAGGAGAACGCAGAGAGACTTTTCACATACCTATCGACAGCAGCGAGGATAGTGTACGCACGGAAATGGAAGGCCACAGAGACCCCTACCGTTGAGGACTGGCTGATCAAAATAGGGGAAATCATGAGCATGGACAAGCTCACCTTTCTTCTGAATGAAGAGGGCGGGCATCCGCACAAACGAACAGACTGGTCGTCTGTCAAGGCCTTCCTACTGGCCTGGAGCAACGATAGGTGAGGGACAACCAAGAGCGACATCACCAGCCAACACCAACGCAACATACGGTCCGAGACCATGGTCAGTGGAAGAAGGATTATAGCTAATTAGGAGCGCATGGCCGGTAGCACGGAAGAAGGGACCTATATTGACTCCCTCCCCCCCTATACAAAGACTACTCACAGCAAACTTCACCTGCCCACTACAGAGTACCCAACCTGGTTTATTTCCCCTCCCCCTTGTGCCCCTTCCCGCATTACCCAGGTCACTCTTTTTTCCCCTCCCCCCCTGCCCCCCCCCCCTATCTTTCCTACTGTCCTATCCCTGGAATTGTTCTCCCACTTTTATTGTTCAGGAAAAAACCCCAATAAATATATTTAACAAAAAAAAAAAGAATTCTGGGGCATTTCAGACCTTACACAGTATTGTGGAATTATAGTTGGTCTTAATGATAAATACTATCTTTTAATGCCTTGGTGCTAATGAATGTATTGGTGGGTAAGTGGGAGAAGGAAGAAGGAATCTCATTTTCCTGACATCAAAATGTTGCTGAGACTTGTGTGACTTTCCACGAATGCTCAAATCTTTTATAAGAAGTGTTGTAGTTAAATGGTGTCCCTTATACAAAATGGCAAAATCAGGATTTGGTTTTTATAATTTTTAAACTTTATTTTCAAGCATTAGATCAATGGTTCTCAACCTTCCTAATGCTGTGACCCCTTAATACAGTTCCTCATGTTGTGGTGACCCCCCAATCATAAAATTATTTTTGTTGCTACTTCACAACGGTAACTTTGCTACTGTTATGAATCACACTGTGTATGCAGGATGTATATCATTCACTGGAACAAATTTGACACAAATACCCAATATGCCCAAATATGAACATTGGTGGAGTTTGGGGGGAAATAGACCTTGCCATTTGGGAGTTGTAGTTGCTGGGATTTATAGTTCACCTATAATCAAAGAGCGTTCTGAACTCCACCAACAACGGAATTGAAACAAACTTGGCACACATAACTCCCATGATCAACAGAAAATACTGGAAGGATTTGGTTGGCATTGACCTTGAGTTTTGGAGTTGTAGTTCTCCTACATCCAAAGAGCAGTGGATGGATCTGGACCAAACTTGGCATGAATACTCAATATGACCAAATGTGAACACTGGTGGATTTTGGGGAAAATAGACCTTGACATTTGGGAGTTGTAGTTACTGGGATTTATAGTTCACCTACAATTAAAGAGCATTCCAAACCCCACCAATGATAGAATTGGGCCAGACTTCTCACAAAGAACCCTATTACCAATAGAAAAAAAAGTTTTTCTGATGGTCTTTGGCGACCCCTCTGACACCCCCTTCATGACCCCTCTAGGGGTTCTGACCCCCAGGTTGTGAAACGCTGCATTAGATGGTGAAATCAGTGGGTACTGAATCTGTAGATATGGAGGTCTGGTTCTAGCACTCACTTTCCTGAAATGATTTCTACACCCCATAAGTCAGTTGACAAATACCATTGTAGGCATCAATGGCCATCTATCATTTGGAAAAAATATATACCGGTATTTGGGGATGAGTTGTCAGCCAAGGGAAAGCTTTGGAAATGCATCCTCAGAGGAGAGCAAGGAACCAAAGGCCTCCTGTCTAGTTATGAATTAAGTGTGTTCAGAAACAGCCCTACCACCCAGGCAGCAGGAGCTGGAGACGTCAGAAACAACTTACTATTTTTCCTATTTAGTCCCATTGTCCATTCCCTTGGACAGAGGTATGGGTCTGTCTTGCTGTTCACTATAGGTGTGGTGGAGGATGATCTCATATTGAAGGAGTGGGGACAGCCTTCTGCATGCAAATGTAGGAGTCCTCTGTACTTGTAATAAGGTGGAATGATGGGGATCATTGAACGCATTGCCCCAGGCAGAAAAATGTATTTGCTAGTCTTGAAGATTTAAGATTCTGAGAGGCAATTGAAACACAAAAGCCAGTTCCTAACATTCTGTCACACTCTAACACAGAAATGTTAGGAAGACAACATTGTGAACACCCCCGAGTCCCCTTCAGGGTTGAGAAGGGTGGACCACCGTGGTATACAAACACTGCAAATAAATAAATAAATAAATAAATAAATAAATAAATAAATAAATAAATAAATGGGAAAACTCTAGTCCTCCCGGTGTTTTGGATTTACACTTCCACAATTCCTAACAGCCTACATACCATCTTTTAGTAACTGTGGAAGTTCAAGTCCAAAACACCAGGAGGGCTGAAGTTTGTCCATGCCTGCTCTAATATAACCAAGGCAAAAAGGCAAAACATGTGCAATTGAGCTGAACAAATGGGGAGAAACTATTCCTCAGTGGCAGAGGACATGGGTTGGATTTAGAAGATTGCCCCAGATTTAGTTCCTGACATCTTTAGTTAAGAACCCTGAAAAGGTATGTCTTAGCTTATTACAACTACCAGAATTCTTTATGCTGGCTGGGAAGAATTTGAGAAGATGTAGGGCACATCAGCACTGACCAGTCAGTTTGAAGCTGGCATAGAAGGAAGCGGTTTTGGTGTGCAGATGTTTACACTGGAAATTCTGGAACTGGTTTGAGACCTGGATAGTGCAATCTGCACACTGCAGAGGTTGGTCTAGAACAGCTTCTACTATATGTAGTATCTGCAGCTTGATAGTTGACAATAATGATTCCCCCCCTCAACTCCCCCTCTAAAATGCTCATGCACATATGCAGTGGAGCGCTTCTGGTGTCTACACAGTGATTAACATTTGGTGGAGTCAATTTCAACCTGCAATTTTGTTTACATTAGAGGGTGCTGGTGCACATTACAGGCTCTGTTTCAAAGTATTCCAGATCTTGCTTATCTTAAAGTGCTTAAAGTACAGTGCAGTGGACTTACATGTTGTTTGTAGTCTATATGCCACATTTTCAAACTGCATCAAGCTGCAAGGTTAGTGTAGATGGAATCGTAGTTCCAGGAGTAAACTGGAAGCATCAACTAACAATTCATGAGAAGGACCATTCTGCTGGAGACCTTTGAGAGTTGATATTATTCAGAGTAGTCAATATCGCAGCCTGTACAACAAGGCATCTTTCTTTGTTTCTTGTAGGAATACACTTGATTCTCAGCATGTAGAATTACTAAACAGTAGGCTTACCTTCTACCTCTTTGTATCCCTAAGCTGAACCATTTATATTTTCTTCTGTCAATGAACACCATTGTGTATTGTGCAGAAAAATGAATTGGTGGAAAGACTGTGAGAGTGAGGACACAGAGGTCCTTCCTGACTAATAACTGCTGTTTGTGCACTCAGGTCAATTGTTCTGGTGATTTAAAAACCTTCTGTCCACAGAAATTCCAATGCTAGGAACTTCATAGGTCTATGTATAACGTAGGAACAATCACAGAAGATATTTCTGTCTGTTTGTCAGGGTCATGTGTCATGCATACTCACTTTTTCAAATGTATTTGTGTTAACTAATTTATATGGCCCTATCACATTACACCATTATAACATTATTGTTGTACTCTGCCTTTACAACATTACTGGGCGTGCAGTTTAGATTTCTGTCTGAGCATGCCTTTCCCCAAATTGCAGATCCCAGCATTTCCTATGATGTTACCATGGCAGTTCAAATGGAATAATTGTGCTCTAATAGTGCAGTGTGATAGAGCCCTAGGTCGCTGTTTAAAGATCACTAGATAGCATAGCAGATTTATTTTAATGGGTGTATGGGCTTGTGGTCAACAGAGGATAAGGAAGAGGTCAGTAAGTGGGAAGGAGGCAAAGTACGACCCCTCTGAATAAATCCTGTCCTGTGATAGGTTCACCTTAGGGCTCCATAAGTTGAAAATGACTTGAAGGGTGGAGACCAAAAACCAGAATGACAGTATTGTGTAATGACATTGAATGAATGGCCTCTGCTCCATGAGTATACCCAGGAATTCAAGTGATCTGGCTTCACTACAATGTGGTGAGCACACCTCCATATTTGTTTCTTGTATAACTTTGCTCGATGAGCTCACCCAACCAGATACTCTGGTTAATTCCAGATAAACTTGGAAAGGTCCCCAAGCTCAGCTCCTTCAATGGAGGGTTAGGATTAGGAAGGCATTCATTCATCAGGCATTCAACACACAGGCGCTCTCTAGGCCATGCACACAGACTAACTGAATGCATAACTTTATTAAATAAATGCTTTGTCATAAGAAAAGACAAAGATCAAAGAGTAACATAAATTATAAGTTGAATAAATAGTATACAGCAATCTTCACTTTTTAATAAAATGTGAGATTCTTTTTTTAAAGTACAAAATGCTAAACATAGCATTACACTCCTCATCCATTGTCAGCTTTTCACAAACTGCTTTCCCCCCACCCACCGGTAAGAGTATGAATATTCTTGTTTACCACAAAACAAAAACAAAAACAAAATATCCACAGAGCTACTGTATGTATGTAGGTCTAGGTATGTATGTAAAGCTATTCAAAGCTACCATAAATGTGTAGTGAGTAATTCTGCATAATGATTAAAACCAGGCAGGAAACTCGGAATCTTGTGTGGTGTCAACTGTGCTAAGGTGGGCGACAGAGCCGGGTTGCAGAGGAGCTGTCCCAGTGGCGTTGGGAGAGGAGAGGGACATGGACGGAGCCGGATGTGGAGTGAAACAAGGCCCTTCTCCTCCACAGGGCATTCACTCAGGAAAGTCATATCAGGAAAGTGGCCCCTTGGGATGGTGACGAGCTATCAGCCTCTCTGCCAAGAGAGAGGGACCATGGGAAAGGGCAAGGGGGGGGGGGGAGATGGAAAAATAGTGCAATATGCTCTTGTAGTAGTGGTTTCAAGGTAAAACTGCCTGCTGCAGCGCTGACAAGGACTGCCTCGGCTGAGAAAGAAGGTCTTAGCTTTCCAGTTGCTCCTCTTGTCTTCTGTTACCCCAGCTGCAGTGGGACCCTTCCGAGATGATTCAACAACAACCGAAAATAAATGCTGCTCTGGTGGCTAGATCAGCCCTGAGCATTTTGGTTTTTTTCTGTGTGAAAAAGATCTCGACACCCTTTCCGCCTTTCTGTTGTGTGCAAATTCTCTGAAAGGAGCTTCCCCACTGCTTTGTCTTTATTTTATTTTTTAATAAAAGAATCCCCCATTCCTGATTCACTGATCCTTGATAGGAGGAAGGTTTTTTTATTTAAGAAAATCAAGAGAGCCTGTTCTCCTTTGTCATCAAGAGAGACTGTGTCTTATGCAAAATTATAATGCCTTCCCACTTGCCTCCACCAGGTCCAAGGTGCCTAGCACCAAAGGCCGATCAAGTTATTTTGGCACCTGAAGCCCACAAAATGCCTTTCCCTGGAAAGAATCTCTCCGCTCCATAATAAAAAAATGGGAGTGGGAGCGGGGGGTAAAGTAACAGTATTCTCCTTTTTGAAAACTCCCCAAATTAATTGCCATCGGGAAGCTTGATTGCAGAGATAGTCCACATTAACATTCAATTTCTGCTATTGTTTCGGTAGTGGGTTTCTTTGAGGGAGTGTAGATAATATAGGAAAAGAAAAGGCATTCAAATACAGAGTGGTCAGCCAGTGGGAAGGAGGAAGATCCATTCATTCTATACTGCTTTTAAAGCTGATCTAGCTTTGGCTTATAACACATGTTATAACTAAGCATTAAAAAAAAAGAGTTGGATTGGTGATCAGTGAAATCCTTAAGAATGGATGGCTAGATAGTGCCTTGTGTCCAATGTAATAGAAAAGGCTCATGAATTTGGAGGGGTGGTTTTGTAGGTGAGGTAAAGAACTGAGACAAAATATGTGCTTTTGAATAACTTTTAAAAACCACCCTGTTTTCATTGACCAGGTTTCTTGTAATAAGTGCTCCTAAATAGCATGGGATATGGGTCCTGTCGCTAAGGCTTATTAATTCCATTTCTAGATGCAGCATCTCCCTTGATGATCACAGGCTTTTTACCTACCCAGCTACCCTACAATTTTGCTATGCTCTCAGGCAAATGTCACATTGGTAGTTAGCACAATTCATCTTAAAAGTTACAGAAAATAAGCATTTTACCCTATATATCAGCATACCAGTGCAGCTCTTTATTTGAGTCAAAGAAAGGGTACTCAAGTTTTGAAAGATAACCATCACCTTCCTGAATCAATTCTACTCTAGGATGCACCTGAAAAGGGGACCGTGATTCTTTTATCTTCTATAGCAGTGGTTCTCAACCTGTGGGTCATCAGGTGTTTTGGCCTATGACTCACAGAAATCCCAGCCAGTTTACCAGCTGTTAGGATTTCTGGGAGATGAAGGCCAAAACATCTGGGGACCCATAGGTTGAGAACCACTCTTCTATAGACTCCCAGTAACTTTGCATAGTTAAGGCAAGTTTCTCAGTCTTGCAGCTGAAAGTTTAACTTTTGCTGAAAGTAATGCATATATGTATACCTTTAAGGGCTCATGCTTCCCCTAGTTTTGGATTCTCCATAAGGCTTAAGCAACACTGACCAATGTGCTCCTATACAAAAAATGAGCCCTCGCTAATGCATTTTGATCTAATTTAATATTTAAAAAGTAATCACTTAGCAGAGATTACTTTTTTAATATTACAGCTCATGAGGGATTTGAGAGCAAGTCAAAAATGTTGCTTTTCTGGGATCTAATGACTAGGCAAAATGGTAATGCCTTCAGGGGTATTTTAAAAAAATAATTACAAATCTTGCACTTGAATTGGCAACACTTTTTCTGATTATATTATTTGTGGTGTGTATATGTATGAAAGAGATGGGGTGGGGGAAAGAAGTTAAGGCTGTTATATATGCCTCTGGTTTACTGGGTAGGGTCTCTTCCCTTTTTCCTGCAGAAAAAGGTTTTCAAGTTTTAAGCAATAAAATAAAAATACATTTCAAAAAATAAAGATTTTTCTGAAACCAGTCCAGGAGTGCCAAGATATAGAGTGGGGTAAGAAGGGTTTTAAAAACATTCTTTAATCTTGTGTAACTCAAGTCATATTTACTAATTTTAGAGTCATTCTGTCCCTCCAGGGAACATAAGGGAGTGCCCAGGAGAATCCTCAGACCCTCAGCAAACTACGCTTCCCACAATTTTGTTGGGAAAACCTATGGCAATCAAACTGGTATAAAACTTGCAATCTTTTGCAGTGTAAATTTGCCCCAGTTCTTTACTGTTTTTTTTTTAAAAAATGCCTAACACAGTTCCTGCCCTTTTATACACAACATATCTTAGATTATACATCTTATCCTCTCCATCTGTCTTTTGCCTTTTACTCTATGTTTTGGAGAAAAAAATGTTTTTGTTTGTCTTAACATCCTAAAAGCAATGGGATTCTGCTGCCTCTTCATAGCTCCAATCTATCCCTGCTTTTGACATTTCCTGACCCATCATTTGCATGTAAAGAAAGTGCATTGTGTCTGCTTTACTGTGAGCAAAATGGGTCTGACACATCTTTCCCAAGTCTCACCTTTGTTCGTAATGGGTCCATATTGAACCCCCATCTTCAAAGAGCTCAGGAGCTAATAGTGACTTTTGCTTTAGTACAAACTTCTCCAGGTTTTGAAATATCATTTTGTTCCTCTGTCAAAGGTCAGGCACATATGTGACGGAAAGATTGGCAGCAGGGGATGGGTGGGGAGTAGCTTTCTAGAAATGTCAAGACCAGATCCAAGCTTTACATAATCCTGCTGGCTTGGCCGTTAGGAACCAGAAGTGAGACAATTTCTTTTGGTGGCTTCCCACGATGCACTACTTTGGTGCCACTTTATGTTTCCCTCACTTGGAATATTGATTATTAACTGAGGCCTACAGACTCTAAAAGAGCCATGGAGATTTCCTGTATGATTCCATGTGTGCTGGGAAACTTGTGGTCCTCCAGATGTTGTTCAAAAGGAACCCCACCAATATTAGCCAGCACAGCCAGTAGTGAAGGGAAACATGCTATGTGGCCGGGTACCATATAGAAGGTCACAATTATCCTAACTTACAAGAGTGACCCCATCCTGAAAACTATTGAAAGACTACTTGATGGATTTCATGTGTCTTAGCTGACAGAAAACCACAGATGATAGCCCAAATGTTTCACATGACACTCCCACATGGACATCAAACTTCCTTAGGTGTAGCCTCCCTTCCTTATTGCCACAAGTTTCCATTCTTTATCCTGTTTACATGCTTGTGACCCAGAAGTCCATTCACACAATGTCCAGAGAGATATATGATATAGAGTCTCTAAAAAGAAGTGCTCTCAAGTGGCAAAAACTGAGGAACTCTGTACCGTCCTTCCTGCCAAATAACTGAGAAGGGGGACTATGTAGCTGAGGGTGATGAGAAAAACAAACATTCCCCACCAGCAACCCAAACAAATGCAGGTAGCAAAAAAGGAGAAACATTTTCATCTTTCAACACCCTAAAATATGATTGTAAGGGAAAGGGAAGACATGGGTCCAGCTGTTCTTGAAATGTCCCAGTCAAAGAACAGTTCAGCTTAAAAAAATACCGGAGGGCATGTCTGGCTTTTGCCCCAGCTCTTGAGGAGAAAAGCCATAAAGTCTTACCATGCTGCCAAAGCCCAGGGGAGTGAGTGGATGGGATATCCAGAGGTGAGCTACATGCCCCTCGAAGTCTGAATGCCAACACATGTATCTCTGGATCAAATGTCAAATGCTGGATTCCAGGACGGAGTTGATTTGGTTCATGTTTTTGGAGTCCATGGCAGGAATTACACCCAAACAGTCAACATATTAATTGTGGGAAGAAATGTTGCATTGCTCTCCCCATCTTTCACAGTCTCCGCACAAAGGTGGGGAAGTCACCTTCCCCCACTTCTGTAAGACAAGACCCAATGGTGAAAGTCCCTGATCTAGATTCTTTTACATCTCTGGGAACACCAGATAATCGTTGGCTTTTCAACGTTGTCCTGGAGCTCAGATGGAGACGAGAAGGTGAGGGCAGGTTAGAAACAAAGCTTGCCACAGTCCCTTTCATGCAGTTGCCATTCTGCCAGAAAGATTCCTCATTTTCCTTTCATCTGTACTAGTACTGTGCATTGTGAATCATTGTGGGTGTCCTTCTTTCAATGCCACTCTTTTGTTTTGATGCTCAGCAGGCAGAGCGGGCTTTCCCCATCTGCCCACAGTTAACTGTTTTTCTCTGCCCCTTTGTCTCTTTCCCTCTTTCTCTTTCTCTCTCTCACTCCATGCTTCTGATTTAGCATGTTGTCCAGAAGTACTTGCGGCTAGCCACATCAGTGTCCTCAAGTCCTTTGGAGTCCTATTTGGGGACAGGATCCTCACCAAAGGTTGTCAACAGTCCCTCAATGCTTCTGAATGGCTACACATTCCAGCAATTCCTCCAAACTGTTCCTTTCTACTGGTGGTGGTGTTTTTTTTCTTGTATTCTTACTTGTTCTTGTGGGTAAAAGAAAGACCCTTGTCATGGCAGTGTCCATGGAAACATACCAAGGAGTTAAAAAAAGCAAAAAGAACAACAACAAGATTTTTTAATTAAAAAAATGGCTTTAGTGGTCTGCCCAAGCCTGAACATGAAAGCCGACAAATGAATTGCTTCTGCAGGCAGGTTATATGTGCCATCTCTTTGTTCTCACAGACAGAGTTAATACCTCTTCTGTCCTGACAGCTCCCACGTGTTTCTCTATGACACAACAGCCAGAAATTCCACAGATGCAGCTTTCCCTGATGGAAAGGTGCAGTGATGGGGGTAAAACCACACCAACTGTGTTTCTGCCTGGAAAGCAGGTATTAGAGATTAATAGTCTCTGTCAAGGAAAAATGAGAAGCTTCTGGCAGCCAGTTACTCAAGTATACTTAGAAAGACAAGGGGCCTCTGTCTACAGAGGCTTAATCAGGAGGAGGGGGGGTTCTTTTACTGTGAACTGGGTTTACACTTTTGGCATTGTGTGATTTTTAGAGCCTTAAACTAACCCCTTCAAAATATCCTTGCGCAACCTTATCCTCAGCACAAAAAGAAGGGAGGATAACATTGGTTAAGGGGCAAGGAAATCCAATACCTATTAGTATAAAGCTAATATTCTAAGCAGTGAAAATGTTGTGTTAAAAGGCTTGCAGGGTGTCTGGCACAGTACATATATCACCTTGAATACCTTGAACTTATACAAGGGACCCTAAAGAGGTTTGGGCCAAAGTTGAAGGGGCTCTGCATGCTGGGAGGAGACTGATTCAGTGCAGAGCAAACATGTGCACATGTCTGTACTTACGTAGGAAAAAAGATGCGTAATGACAGCTGGAACAATCAAGTCAACCCTCTAATTTAGTGCCCAATAATATCCTCCCAAAATGAATGGAAAGCATTTTAATCTTAAGTATTTGGTTTCTTTGTCTTCTGCTGTATGTTCTATCATTCTCTCATTTGCTTTTCTGGGTAGCAGGGAAATGAAAATGTACTCTCAAATGTACATGTCAGGATACAAAAATGCATATACATACACATATAGGTGTATATATGCATATACCTTTATGTATATGTATGTATTGTCTGCTCATCCTAGGATTCTCCTTGTCCCACTAAGTACTTTTCCAATTTGAAAGGTCTCCACCCCCCTCCATATTAAAGAAGTTTTTTTAAAAGCTCACACAATTCAAGCACTTTTGAGACTTCCTGTATTGATGTCATCTTGGCGCTTGGGTGGAGTTATGTGCAAGCCAGGTGGCCTATGAGATTCATGAAGGGCCATGTCCCAAGTGGGGTGGCTGGCAAATCGTAATCATTATTATCGCCTTCTTCATGATAAGTCTTCCCCTTTGATTTGTTGCATTTTATTTTTTGGCTTAATGTTTTTCCTTTTCTCCTTGAGTCCTTGCCATTGAGAGAAGTGGATGACATGCTGTAGATTCCGAGGTCCTCAGTTTCTTAAATGAGATGAAAGGAATCGGTCTTTTGTGGGGCGTCGTGAGGTATGGGTGGGTGAGATGGGTGGGGAAGGGCTCTGGCAGGGAGAGAGAGGTCAGAAGGGCATTCACTCAGTGGTGCCGCTGTCAAAGTTGTGACACTGGAGGTCGCCAGCTACATAATCTGTTCCTGGAAGCTTCAGTCCGTACTTGTCCACGCACCAACACAGTCCGCGTTTTCGACCCCGAGAAGGCTTGCACTGGGGAGAGGATCGCAACAGAGAAAGAGTGAGAAAGGCAGAAGACTTGGCTCTCCCCAAAGACTGACACTATTTGCCAGAGTTTGAAAAAGTTACCTATATCTATATTTGTCCATTGGTAAACTTTGCCATACTTTGCAAAGCAAACAGTAATATAGCACTATGGTTGCACTTCAACTGCCAGAACTGCATCCTATAAAGCTATGGGATTGGTAGCTTGGTGAGGCCCTAAAGTCCTCATGCTGAGAAATTGATATGTCCCTCCTTCAACTGTACATTCCAAAATTCCAAAGGCTGTTTCAGTAGCTGTTAAAGCAGGATCAAAGTGCTTTAAGTGTGTGTGAAAGGATAATTTAATTCTAACAGAAGCAAGTGGCCAATATCTGACATGTCTTTGTACGTCTTCATGTGAAGTTTCACGTCCCCACCACTATTCCGAGGCCTGGCAGCTGCCAGGCCTCAGGAAGATGCCTGCCTAAGGTACCATATATGTGGGGCTGATTGGGGTAAATTGTAGGGGTGATAAGGAAATATTATGTATATATATTCAGTTTTATCACATTTATTTATTGACAACATTTCTACTCCGCCTTTCTCTACCCTGGAGGGGACTCAAGGTAGCTTACACTTAAGCAACTATTCGATGCCTTCCAAAACAATGTACATATGTGGGGCTGATTGGGGTAAATTGTAGGGGTGATAAGGAAATATGATGTATATATTCAGTTTTATGATATTTATTTTCTGTACTGTTATTAGTGTCTTATTTTAACTTGCTACGTTGAGAGTAATCAAGTCTTATCAAGCCTTGTTGTTTGGTTTGGTATTGTGATATGGCCTAAGACTAATCAATAAAATTGATTGATTGCCTACCTGTGGTGTACCAGTGAAGAAAATAAAGAGGAAAGGGGAGACAGTTCAGGTCATAGCTAAGCAGCCAGTCTCATCATGGTTGATGAGGAGAAACAAGTTCTCAAACAGAGTGCAATCAGCTTTCTCCCAGAACTGTAAGATCTTCATGGTGTAAATCAGCTTTCAACTCCTGCCCCTTCTGTGGGCTAAGAAGGAGTTGTAACCATCCCTTTGGAACTGGGCAGCTGAGGACATTTTGGATGGAGTGTAAAGGCATATGTAGACCCCTCTGCATGCCATCAAAAAAGATTTGCACATGCGTAAGTCACTAATACAGTGGTTCTCAACCTGTGGGTCCCAAGATGTTTTGGCTTTCAACTCCCAGAAATCCTAACAGCTGGTAAACTAGCTGGGATTTCTGGGAGTTGTAGACCAAAACACCTGGGGACCCAAAGGCTGAGAACCACTGCACTAATAGCATACTAGCTTTTACCTGTTTCCTCTTGTAGAAGCCTTTCCTGTCACAGTTGGGAAGGTGGACAGCACGGGGGATCATTCGCTGGCTTGATTTTAGTTCCTGCAGTGATGCCTCCATCTGTCTCCGGCATGGGCCCTGAAAACAGAAAACAAAAGAGTGTACTGTAAACCAGTGTTTCCCAACCTTTTTTGAGCCGCGGCACACTTTTAACATTTAAAAAATCCAGGGGCACACCACCAACCAAAATGACACAAAATGACACCCTAACACAGTAAAGAACTGGAAGTTGGTGGCCTGCTGGGAGCAGCTGCTGGGAGTGCCGAAGCCAGGGAGGGGTGGAGCCAGGCTATGCCATGCCCCGCCCCCTACCCCCGGCTTCACCTCTCCCAGCAGCTGCTCCAGTCTTGAGGGGGCAGTGCCAAGTCAGCGGTGCCAGAGCCAGCACAATGCTGGCTTGGCACTGTCCCCTCAAGGCTGGAGCAGCTGCTGGGAGTGCCGAAGCCGGGGGAGGGGGCAGAGCCAGGCCGCGCCATGCCCCGCCCCCTCCCCCAGGTTTAGCTCTCCTACAGAGGAGGAGCATGAGCGGTGGACGGGCTTCAGTGGGCGTGACTCCTCCACACGGCTTCAGCGAGCGAGGGGCAAGAGTCATGGTGGGAGTCATGGCGGATTGGAGGCTGGCTGGGGAAACGGCCGAAGGAGGCGGCGCCCCGGTCCCTTTTTCTTTTTCTTCGCCACTGCCTGGCCCTTCCTCCTCCTCCCCCAAGCAGCAGGAGTTCGGCAAGAGGGGGGGAGGAAGGGGGGCAGAGAGCTTTTCTCGTGGCACAGCAGGAGGTCCGTCACGGCACACTAGTGTGCCACGGCACACTGGTTGAGAAAGACTGCTGTAAACCATTAGGGTCAAAACCTGCCAATATGTTTATAATTTATTTCTACAAAAATGTTCCCCCTAGTGATGAAAGATATCTGTTTGTCATAGCATGTGATTTACTTCATCTCTGTATCTTGCACCTAGTGCGCTATAGTTTTGTGATAGGTTACTGGAAGGGAAACATGATCTGAATTTGCAAGTTTGATTGCTAAGGCACACCTCTCTTCCTGCAGCATGCTTTAGGGGGAAAAATAAGTTTCTGGACAGAATATGCATTCCTCTATGTCTTGTTTGACTTTGAGGCACTGAGAATGGGTGGTACTCAGCACTGAGGAAAATGAAACTCTGAGTTCCTAAGAATGGGCAAGATGCCTCTGAATAGGGCACAATGACACTGAGATTGGCTCAATTTATCTGTGGTTGTGAGGCAATGCCTCTAAAATTTCTTGAAGTTTGACACTGAAGTATTGGAAGTTCAGTATATTTATATGGGAAATGAGTAGACTTTTGATATTATTAGGCGATTTACTATATCTAGTTATATAGATATACCTTACTCTCTGGGAGAAGCACATGCATATCGAGTCTGGGTACTTAAGATTGTTTGCATTCCTGAAATGTCTATATTTGCCATTTATTGGAATGCATATATTTGCCTATCTACATAACTACATGTAATAATTAGTCTAATAGAACCCCAAAGAGCCTGTCCATTTTCCATATAAATAGTCTGAATTTCATGTACCTCAGAACATTTAAGTGGAATATTGTTTTAACCCAGCCTGACTAATTTAACCACCATCAAGAATTGGACATTTAAGTAGCCAGATGTTGGTAAAGGCTACACCAGAATAAAATCCAGAATTAGTTTCCAAATGGCAAGGATACTCAGTCCCTTAATCTAAGAGATAAGAGTGGAGAACCAAGACTGTTTAAGGTGGCTTCCATGTTAGGATGGTGTTGGATGTGGTCTGCATTATTAGTATGAACTTTAAAGGAGATTTTGAAGGGATTTGGCACCAAAAGAGGTTCAGCACTGTAGACAGCTTCTTCGGAATTTAGACTTTATGTAGCAATCAAAGGCATACAAAACATATTCAGTTTTCACTCTGGCAATCACAATTGAGCACAAGTCATGTAGAGCAGAACCAGAGCCTGGGAAAAGTTACTTTTCAGAGTACAACTCTGGAAGAAAGTAGACAAATTAGTAATGTTCTAAGCTCTGATGAATTTATATTCAGGAAGCTGCCCCTTTTGAGAATTTCTTACCCTCAAAAGGGCATGGAAACATTTTTTGGGGAGGGGGCACTGGTTTGTGTTGGCAGAAAGAAAAAATGATGAGTGCAACCTCCTGTGGTTTTTGCACAGCCTGGGAGCAGTTACTGAAAAAGCTCTTGTCCATGTCTTCAGCAAATGTGCCTGTGATGGTGGTGAGACCATGAAAAAAACTTCTCCCAAAGGTCTTAAAAGGGAATATGTGCAGACAACAACTCCAACTCTTAGTACCACCCCCTCTCTCTAATGTCTCCTTAAATACTTTCTCACTACAAACATAGTCGTTATAGTGAAAGTGTATATGGAGAAGCAAGTGAACCAAGGAAAAGGAGAACATGGTACTCTGTGAGGGACCCTTCACTTACCAGTTCAAATTCTGGTCTCAGCTCTGGGGCAGCTACTCGGGGGTGTGCAGTGTTTTCTGCCCCACCCACAAACTTGGATAAAGTCATCTTCTTCCTGCGATCCTTTTTCAGGGCCTCAGCTTTAAGCTCTGAGAGGCGCCCGGGACCCTTGTTCCTGAATATTTTGGGTGAGTAGGTTTCCTCTGCCATCTCTGAGGTAGTTGGCTCCTCATGTTCACGGGATTCCCTTTCTGGATGGAAGGAAACAAGAGAGAGAGAGAGAGAGAGAGAGAGAGAGAGAGAGTCAGGATACATTTCAACCTATGCTCTTTTGTCATCAATTTACTTGATTTGATTTTAGAGTAGTCAGGATATGGTTGAACTGTGTCATAACCCCTACCAAGCACACGCTGAATAATTTCCACCCCTGGTGTGCCAATTTGTTTAACTGAAACAACTGTTACAACATCCAGCCAGGTCAACATCTGTCTCTTGTGGAACATACTATCTTCACATTATGAGCATCTTCATATGATATCCCCAATAGAAACTAAAATGTCTTCTGTAAAATCCTGACTCTCAACCAGATTCTCTAAGGTCCTGATTGAGGACTGATTAGGATCGCCCCATTTCTGACATAGGGCAGTCCTTTGCTTGGGAACACTTTGTTTCAACAGTAGGGATAATCTTTGGCCTCTCAGTTATTTTCTACTTTTACTAAAGGCCTGTTCAAATCCTACTACAGAAACTCCGAAGGGTCAATTTGTCATAACCTTTTACTTGAAGGGCTGTCTGGTCCATGTGTAAAGAACCATAACAACACAAAAAGCCCTGAAAACACCATATCTTAAATGTCCAGATGCTGCAGGTTGCACTGACCTCTGTCACAGAGGCTCATACAATGAGCCTGTTCATGCTCCACAATGATAGAGCTGTGATTCTGCTTTAAAGGTCATGGATGAAGCCTATGGAAGCCAGGATTTGTAGATTGGTCAGAGGAACAAGAGGCGTTCTGGTTGAGGATGCTAAAGTCGGCTTTGTAAAATGAAAATCCCAATATTCCATAGACTGGCACCATGATGGTGAAGATAGTGGTAACAAAGCACAATTATAATCTGTGGAGTGTTGAAGGGCTCAAGCACTTTGTACTCTTCTTGGCATATACAGACATTGAATGTGATTTTCCTGCTTCTTGGCAGGGGGTTGGACTGGATGGCCCATGAGATCTCTTACAACTCTATGATTCTATGTGTGAACCAGCTGGCGCATGTTCCTAAAGCAAACAAAATTCTCCTCTTTCAATTCCAATTAACTGATTAAAATGTATTTGAATTCAATCAGCATTTTACAATGATGTACAAGTTCAAAGTGAAAATACCAAACAACTGTTCATTCATGAAAATCCCAAATGCAATTGGGATTCAGATATGATGATAGCTGTGCTCTCTGAAAGAGAAGGATAAATATCTTACAAAAGTACAAATACCAGAATTCTATAGCACTGACCCATGGCAGTTAAAAGTGGTGTCAAATTACTATAACTCTGCAGTGTGGCTAGAGAGCTAGGAATGTCATAGGGGGCTAGTCTTGGTTATGTTATAGAACTGGTGTTATAAGGGGAAGACTGGTGATGACATTAAGGGTCAATCATTGTTGCACAGAGTATGCACACCTAAACCAAATGTGGCCACACACAAATAAAAAAGCACCTATTCTTAATAATTTAGAAAATATGTATGCACATTGTACATACTTCTCAAAGCAGTGCTCTTCCTCTCACTCTCTAAGGAAAAAGAGACCAGGCACTGAGATCAGGGGACGTTATGGTCCATTTTATCAATACTACCTCGAGATCGACATTCTGACAGTGCCAGGCTAATTTTGGTATTCTGCTCCTGAAA
This sequence comes from Anolis apletophallus, assembly GCA_030556195.1. Classification (NCBI taxonomy): domain Eukaryota; kingdom Metazoa; phylum Chordata; class Lepidosauria; order Squamata; family Anolidae; genus Anolis; species Anolis apletophallus. The sequence goes on along the minus strand of JARBWK010000002.1, from coordinate 114,489,377 downwards.
AGGAATTATGTTGGTCCTGCTTCTTATGTGCCTGGCAAACAGCCTTCTTTCTGTATGGCCGGAGGCTTTCATGGCCGGAATCACTGGGTTGTTGTAGGTTTTTTGGGCTATATGACCATATTCTAGAAGCATTCTCTCCTGACGTTTCACCTGCATCTATGGCCAGGCCCAGATCATGCCTTTTTGGTGCCCTAGACCAAAGGCTCTTCCCCCGCCCCCTGCCCATCCCCGGCTCCGCCCGCGGCTCCGCCTCATCCTCCTCGCCGGCGCGAGGAGGAAAGAAAGCCCCACCCCCGAGCCGATGCCACGCATGCGCGGCATTGGCACCAAGGGCGGTGCCTCCCCGTGGCTCGTCCCCCTCTCCTAAAGCCACCACCATGCTGGCCGCTTCAGAAGGGCAATTTCGGCCGCTTCTGAGGCGGCCGGCATGTCACGCTTTTAGGAGGGAGGGACGATCCGCGGGGAGATGCTCCGCCGCGGCTCCTCCCTCTCTCCTAAATCCACCACCATGCCGGCCGCTTCAGAAGGGCAATTTCGGCCGCTTCTGAGGCGGCTGGCATGTCACGGCTTTAGGAGGGAGGGACGAGCTGTGGGGACATGCTCCGCCGTGGCTCCTCCCTCTCTCCTAAAGCCACCACCATGCCGGCTGCCTCAGAAGGGCGATTTCGGCCAGCATGTCACAGCTTTAAGAGGGAGGGATAATCTTTGGCGCTTCTGCGCCTGCGCGCAAGGGGGTGCCATAGATTCGCAGAGGCAGCGGAACAGCCTCTGAGAGTATGGCACCCCTGAGCACAGGCGCAGAAGCGCTCAAACAGCGAACTTTTTTAAAAAAATCTTTTTTTTAATTTTGGGGGGTCCCAATCAGCCTCCCCCATGTCTGCCGCCCTAGGCCATGGCCTAGGGTGGCCTTATGGGTAATCTGGGCCTGTCTATAGCAGGTATCCTCAGAGGTTGTGAGGATGCCTGCCATAGATGCAGGCAAAACATCAGGAGAGAATGCTTCTAGAACATGGCCATATAGGCCAAAAAACCTACAACAACCCAGACCTCTTTCTTCTTGCGCATTTATGTAAACTTTTCATATCTTCCAATATTTTACAGATGAAAACTGCAACATGTGTCCAAACAACATCAGAATGTGACCATGATGACAAAGGTTGTTGAGGAAGAAATGACAAGCTGGGAGATACTGCAGTGATTTGCTTTAGACTGATCCTTTTGGGAAAGGCAAGACTCTGGCCCTTTTCTCCCCTCTCCCTGCTATACTAATTGAGTGCAAACTACTTTTGCACTTTGATTTCAGTTTGTAGCAATTGAGAAAAAAGGGGAAGGGGGGAATGGGAGAATGAGAGAGAAGTTGTGACATTTTAAAAGCTGTTGAAAAGTGGGATGACAGAGAATTAACTAGAGGCCCTTCCAGACAGGCCCTATAGCCCAGGATCAGATACCAGGTTTCCTGTATATCCCAGATTATCTGGCAGTCAGGACTCATATAATCCAGTCTAAAGCAGAAAACCTGGGATCCAATCCTAGGATATTGGAAGGGAAGATTCTGGAAGGGCCCTGGGACTCTCCCTGCCACATCAGATCAACTGGAGGGCATGTCATTCCAGAAAGTAATTTATTTTAGTTTCTTTCCCACCCTCCTGTGGTAGTGAATTTCCCAGGGAGAATTTCCTTTGCCTCTTAAACTCCCTGCTTGGTACAGTCAAATTCTCTTCTCTCAACTAATATGATCTTATTAACAGATGGACAAGTTGAGAACTCCAGAGTGATTAAATATAGGAGCAACTTGGTGACAGCCTATACTTAGCCAATATGTGACCTTTAATATGGCCCTTAGAGCTAAAGTGGGTTATTTTTGGTTCTATGTTGGAATAAAACTCTAAACCACAGGGATTATGGAATCCAGTATTGTTCATGGCCATAAACTTGCTTATAGTGTTACCAGAGCAGCTGAGAGCTAGTGATGAAGGGTGGGAAACAATACAAGGACATACAGACTGGAACAAACAGAGCAAGAGCTAAAGATTACTCTTCTCGTATCCTTAGGAGCACTAAGCTTTGGCCCCAAATCTCCATGGAACCAGCAGTTTGAGTCATTAGTGGACATTTCCTCCCCTTTCACCCCCTTTAAAAAGATCCCTTTGATTCATTCTCACACCATCTATATCAGGGGTTGGCAACTGTGCCTCTCTAGGTGTTTTTGAACTGCAAATCCTACAAACCTTTAGCTTTCACTATGCTAAGAGTTTATGGGAGCTGATGGGGAGCTCCAGACATACAATATATAGAGAGAACCATACATTGGACATTCTTTGAGGTACAAATAAAGTTTTTAAAATGCTGAAAGGATGGTAAAAATGGTTTTGAGCATCACAAATCCCTGATGTATTCTGGACTGATGAGAATCTTTACAATTTAGCACTTATTCTTCCTAAATTTGAGATAAGGATCTTTTGTGCAGGAAATTGCTTTTTCTGCACAGAAAAAAATATTTATGCGTAGAAATACAATTTTCTGCACAGAAAATGCTGTTTTCTACATAAAACAATTGTGTGCATATTTTGTACAGAATATATCCTGAGGGAATAACATGCCCTGAAAAACCCATGGTTTCTGAAGGCATTTCCAAAAAAGAGGAGCGATACTGCTAAAATTACTTGGTTTTTTTTAAAAAAAAATTACTTCCCTTAGAAAAGAAACTGATCTCATCGCACTAGAGAAAAAAATCCATTTAAAATCTGGTTTCTGCCTCCTTCAGAATTCTGGGCTTTGTAGTTTAGGGAGGAGCCTTTAACAGCCTCACTAAACTACAAACCCCAGAATTCTGCAGGAGGCAGAAACTGGTTTTTAAGTGGATTTTTTCTCTAGTGTGATGAAGTCATGATGAAGAATTCAATCTCTAATATATACCTATCCTAACTCCCTATTACAATCCTAACCCTATTCTTGATTTATGGGCTCTTTATCTCTAGAAGATAACTCTCTAAATATTGAATATGCTGATCCTAAAACTCTTTCAGCTGTTTAGGTACAAGAGAAAGGAGCAAAATGAAGATATATATTATAATTCTGTTCTACCCTCCATTAAATGTTCCTTCACTCTCCAAATTTTAAGCATTATAATAACTTAAAGTTTCACTCTAGCATTTAGAAACACAGTGTAGGTGTCCAAAAAAGGGCATGTGACATTACCAAAGTAATGTGAACACAGCAAATACAAGACTTTAAGGTTTGAGTTATTTTTAAATGTCGTGCATGCTTTGCAATGCTAGATATTTCAAGAGTGAAGAAAAAATTCATTGGCAAGACGGAATTAATACTTGTGGGCCAAAATTTATGAAGGATTGCTGGAGTTGGATAAGAAAGATAACTTGAGGAACTGATGGATTCTCCCAGAAAGGCGGTTGTCTTTGATGACTCCGCTGTTGAAAATCCAGCTGCCAGATTGCCACTGGGACTGCTTGGTGGGGCTATGTTTTCTGGTATCAAGGTAGCTAAGTTTTTGTCTGTTTCCAAGATCAATTCGAAGTGTTCGTGTGTATCTTTAAAGCTACACAAGCAGGTGTATACCTGCAGGGCATTGCCCCTCTCAAATTTCATTCAGTCCCCAAATTTCCAGTACTTCAGTAATTTAAAACTTCAGTTCAAGCATTTATAAATAGAGTTAGGCATCTAAAGAAAAGTGGCTTACAGAATTATCAAGAGAATACAAACACAGCAAACAGAAAGAGTTATAGGCAGATATAATTTTCAATGTCTTCTTTAGGGAGGCAGGTGGCAGTGGGAGAGAACTTTCTGTGGGGAACCCCAAGGGTTGCATTCTCTTCCCAGAAAGGCTCCTCTGTCAAAACATTGTTTTTCTTTTGTGTACAAATGTCACCTTCCCTTTTCTTAAGTGCCTGAATGTGCCAGTTTTTAAAAGAAACTGGCTGGAATCATGTTGGGCAGTTATAACCTGGAGTTACAGACTCATAGCTGTTTTGTATTGACAATCACTATGTAGTTGCTCATTTTGAGACTATATAAGGCATGTGGAAAATCCCCCAATCCTCACTTACTGGGCAGCAGCCATTGAAATTGATATTTCATTGTTGATGGTCTTTCTCTCCAGATGTATTGTCTCCAGCACAAGGATGAATTGCAATAAAAGTCCTGCTGCTGCCTTTTGCACCAGACATTGTTTACAGTTATGCTTTTATGGTTTCTGGAAATTAGGAAGCATCGGGAAAATTATCTAAATTGTGACCTGGCAGGCAAAAGCCCAATTAACCCTCCAGGCAATGGCTCTTGAATAATTTACACAGAATCAGACTGTTCCTTATCCTTGAGTTGGTTCATGTCACTCAGGTTAGCTCCCTTTTTGATGTGGTTGGGAAGGCATGTTAAATGTTTCTAGAGGATTTTTTTAAAATGGCATCAATTTTGTTTGGATTAAAGGAAGCAGCACAGGACTGTAGATTGGGGGAGATTGATACTCAAAGCTCGGGAAACTGTCTTTTTGGACTACAATTCCCAGAACTCACCAGCCAGTTTGGGCACTGGCTGACTGTAAGTTTGTCTGTAGATGCAAAACATTGTGGCATGTCTCAGTATGACTAAATATATGGTACGGTAAACATAGATACAGGAAGGTGAGTTTGCAGACACAAACACATGACAACCAAGAAGAAGGTACAGCCTTGAAGGCTGAAAGGAAAACACACCAATTAACACATGTTAATAATAATAATAATTAACAACTTTATTTATACCCTGCCACCATCTCCCCTAACGGGGACTCGGGTGGCTTACATGAGGCCAAGCCCAATAAAATAAAAACCGAAGTGTGAACAACATAGTAAAATACAGAAACATAAGAAATACAATAAGCAATGGACTCAAAACATAAGAGTGCAATGAACAATGCACTCAAAACATAAGAGCGAGCAGGCCACATGTACGATAAAATGTTAAGGTGTAGTGTTAAATGGCTTTGGGATTGGAAGCCTTTTTTCTGGCCAAAGGAGAACCTGAGAGTGACCTCATCACTGATATAACCAAAGCAAATATTTCCCAGTACTTCACAACACACCCAGTAACGCCTCTGTTGCAAATTTCAGACATAGTGTGAATACTCTGTCATTGCACTGTGTCTCTGTTGATGTGCAGCTTAACACAGGCATTATTTTTTACTGGCTCAATTCCTGTATCTTTTTAAAGCAGCTGCTTTACCTCCAGAACTTTTGAGAAAATATACTTTTGTTGTCACAAAGTAAGGAAAATATCACGTTTTGTGTTGCTATGCAATGGTCTGCTGTTAATAACCAAAAAAGAAAATAAAACTGGAACTGCTAACATTGACCAACACAGAAACCTTGCCTTCCCTTGTCCTGAAGTAGCTCAAAAATCTCTGTGTTGGAATATGGGTCTTTTTCTGGCTCTGTGTTCACACTGCCACATTGACAAGGGATGGTTTTTCAAATAGTTTCCTAGCTGTGTGAACTTCCTTAGTTTGTTCTACCAGATTGCTCCCTTGTTGCCAACTCTATTCTTTCCTGAAACAAAAGTACCTTGGGATACAGGATGTCCAGTGCTTTGATCTCAAGAGCTGACAGACTAGAACTTTCTAAGAGAGATACAGTTAGGTAAATGGATCTCACTTATTGGACTGGTGTCATAGAGCTCTTTTAAAATCCCAGCCAGAAATGATAAAAAGACTCAAGCAATCACCTGTCCCCTCTTCCTCCTTTCTATAGTGACCCAACCAAAATGTAATCAGGTACGAGGGCATTATCTATCCCACTGCAACTGCCAGAGCAGGTTTCCTTCAACAGCAAGAAAGCTCAAACCAAAGCATGCTACTAGAAAGGAAGTAGCAGAAATAGTATTAGTCCTTATCACCTGACAATCTGTGTCACCACCACCACCACTACCACCACCACCACCACCACCCTTGTGGAAGTAATTTCCACAGTATTTCCAACTTTGCATACACATGCCCTTGTGACCTTGTTGAATGGTCTTCCTGTCCATCTCCTGCCAAGGTGGAGATCCATAGAGAAGAAAATCTGATGGCAATGAACAACCAATTTCTACTGTATACATTTTGATGGTACAGAGTCAAGATGGGATAATGCCAAATTAGATTCTATTCACCCCTCGTCTTCTGGGGTTTCTCTATCTGGATGGCTCTTGTGGTCTTTTCCAATTCTGTGATGCTATCCAACTTGCTAGCTAAGCAGAAAGGTGACTAAGGAAGAATGACAAGTTTGGAGGGATGAGATGAGCTCTTGAAGCATCACAGTCCCAAAACATAGCATAATAGCACTCAAAAAGATCACAAGAGCCATCCAGTCCAACCCTTTGCCATGAAGGAACGCACAACATAGAATAATATATTGGCTGAGATCTTATATTGAGGAGTGTAAAGTTCAACTCATGGAGTTGTGATGATTACACATAAATGATTTGCTCAACTTGTGTGATGGAATGTCCAAACAAATGTGAACAGCATGAGTACAATGTACAGTGTGGATCTGCACATGTATTGTGAAATGGCACAGCATAATCATCACTTCTACAAACTTCAACTAAATACAGACTTCTGCACTGGATGAAAATTTGTGAAGCCTTCTATACAGGAGCTCACATGCCAACAGGTTGTCATCCATTTGGTTTGCAATAGTTGTGTCTGGTTTGAGAAGGTTTTTATTTTTAAAGTACTGTTACCTGACCTTTCCCCCCTTTGTTCTATTATGCCTGTCCCTTTCTTCAGTGCGAACTGTGACATCTAGATCTATTGGCCTACAAGTCTCATTTTTTTCTCTCTTGCATGGGTAGAGTGCAAGTAATTCAGTTACTTTGACATGTTACTGTTTTCTTAATGCAAGTGTAACAAAGCCATATTTCAAAAGATAGTAAGTAATGGAAAAATAGTGAATGCTGAAACAATCTAACAAATGGCTAATGTACCAAGCTATTAATTTCCATCACTGAAAAATGGGCGACTTTCAAAACACGAGTAACAGAACTCATTACTTTTGTAAAGTAGTTTTCCAAACTCTGCTCATGCATGCAACACAAGAATACCAAACCAGACAAAGAGACAGAAGAGAGTGCTTTTGGGAAAAAAATTGATGCTAATTATAATGCATGTGTTGCATCAATTTTCATGCTCTTAGTGATATGATCACCTCTTTCCTACAAGTCCACCTCTCACAATCACTTCAGTATTATTGTGTCCTGAAGAGGGCAGCACAGGCATATCTATCAGGCTGGGAAATATAATCTGGACATATAAATGGAGCTGTGTTATAAATTACACAAAGTATAAACAAATTCTCTGAAACTGGAATCTGTCAGCAAGCCAGGGCAGGAGAGCTCTCGCCAAGTTCTAATTCCTTTTCGATAATCCGCATGGAGATATGAGCAGCCACCAAGAGGTAATGAACAGTCTAGGTGTGGAAGGATATATATATCTGGTGTGTGCATGTATGTGTGTGCATATTCACAAGTGAGGAGATGGTAGCCCTCTGAATTGTCTCACTGTCTCCCTCTCTTCCTGGCTCTCTAGGCCTAAGATCTTTCTTCTCAGAGAAAACTCACTGATAAACTGCTTACGTTCTGGTTGGGTGGAACCTCACTACCTCTCACATGCAGTAAAATGACCATAAACACAAGTGTACACACCCTGCTCTATCTGAGCAAAGGTCTATCTAGTCCAGAATCCACTAGATAATTCCTGGAAGCTTAACTGAGAGTCAGTGTGGTGTAATGGTTAGAGTGCTGAAGTGGAATCTGGGAGATCTAACATCTAACTGTTCAGTGAACCATGTAATGTATTGAATTAACCGTAATTAGTCAGTCTCTCCCACCCCGAGATGCAGTGAGGATACAGGAAAGAGGAGAGCAGTGTTTGCTGCTTTGAGTTCCTTGGAGGAAAGGCTGGAGATGACTGTGCCAAATAATTAAGAACAAATAAATTCTTACAAGGCCTGCACTGGCTTCCAGTTTGCTCCAGCATCCCCTCTAACATCTCACAGATGAAAACTGGAGCACAAGTAGCCAAACAATACCAGAGTGTGGTCAAGGAAGTAAATGTTATTAATGAGGCAGAAGACACAAGCTAGGAAAGATTTGTCTTTACCTGAATCTACAAGTAAGGACAAAATTATGTCTTGTTCTCTCTTCTCCCATCTGGTGAGTAAACTGATGACAAACTACTTTTAGCACAGATGGCTTTCAGCTAGAATATTTGAATGACTGCCTCCTCCCATGTGAGCTTACCCAGAATTTGAAATCATCTGCTGAGGCCCTGCCATGTGTAGGTATGCGAATACATATGGCAGGGTTTTCCTGGTCATGACAGCCTAGCTGTGGAAATCAGCTAGGAAATCAGGCTGGCTCTTTCCCTTTTGACTTTCCAGGTGACAGCTTAGACTGTGTTTTGTTTCAATGTAAATAAGAATGTTAAAGAATTTGCTTGAATCATGTTCTCATTTTTTAAAAAAATTGTATAGACATGTTTTAAACTTGAATATCACCTGGAAGTCCTGTGGGGTCATGATGTAAGCAATCAGTAAGTAAAACTATAGTATGAGCCCCATGTTGGTAAGGGATATATTCTAAAATCCCCTGTGGCTATCTAAAACCACATATAGTAGTGAACCCTATATTTTGTTTTGACTACACTTTGGTTTGAAGCATACAACAAAATAACTCGGGAGGATCTAGAAAGGCTCACAAACACTTCAGTGTGTGTGTGGAAACATTTTTTGTAGCATGGGTAAGTGAAACTGTGGTTACTGAGTACTAGAGGTATGCACGATTCTGTTTTCTCAATTTGGAGAAATTACTAGCATGTAGTGGAGAGTACGGACATCACACTGGCAACAAAGATCCTCATAGTAAAAGCAATGGTATTCCCCATAGTCACCTATGGATGTGAGAGCTGGACCATAAGGAAGGCTGAGCGAAGGAAGATAGATGCTTTTAAACTTTGGTGTTGGAGGAAAGTTCTGAGAGTGCCTTGGACCCAACCAGTCCATACTTCAGGAAATAAAGCCCGACTGCTTGTTGGAGGGAAGGATATTAGAGGCAAAGATGAAGTATTTTGGCCACATAATGAGAAGACAGGAAAGCTTAGAGGAGACAATTATGCTGGGGAAATGGAAGGAAAAAGGAAGGGCAAGATGGATGGATGGCCTCCTTGAAGTGACTGGCTTGACCTTGAAGGGGCTGGGGGTGGTGATGGCTGACAGGGAGCTCTGACGTGGGCTGGTTCATGAGGTCACGAAAAGTTGAAAGCGACTGAATGAATGAACAACAACAGACATTTTAAAGATTTCCTAAAATTAGTGGGGGTTTGTAGTCTTAAATGTGTCCTCCTAGTGTGGCCATTTTTGTCCTGATAGCCATATAAATGACTTGCAAGTTCCTCCATTGTCGCCAATGGGCCAAATCTTCCTGGAACATTTCAGCTGCCAGATAATGGAACGGTATTTTCCCCTCCTGATTTTGGGAATTTCCCAATAAACGGAATGGGGGAAGCCAAAAATGGGACCGAAAATGGCACTGTTTTTTGTGTGTTTCGCACACTTCTATTGAGTCCATTGATAAGTGGGGTAGATGGGAGGTGTCATATTGTAAAGACAGCAATTCTTCTCTCCTTCCCCCAATCTTAAATATTTCAATATCACAAAAAACCCCCTCATAAATCCACATAAGTGCCTGACAACAATTTATAACCACTGAAGATCTTAACCTGGATACAGTATAAAATTTATCTCAAGAAGAGTCAATTAAAGTACACAAAGTACACTACATATTTCATCTTACCAGATGTCTCCAGCAGTCCCTGTCAAAGTCAGTGGACCTATGCTATTGTCCTTATGATTCATAAAATCAATAGAAATTAAAATGTTTTTCAAAAAATGAATCACATATCTTTTGTTGTTTGACCTCAGTGCCTACTTTACAAAGGCCTTTGAACAATAACTGCACTCTTGTAGTCTCCCCATAGTAACTTTTCCAAACTCAGATCTTAGTTTGCCATTGACAGACCTCTTCTCTATGAAATTGTACAGTGAGAGCAGCTTCAGAGGTAAATGTATAAACATAGTCTATTTTGTAAACGGAGCATGCACTCAGGTAATCAAATTTTCATCCCCAACTGCTGCAGTCTATATGCTTCATTGTGCGCACCACATGGATCCATTCATCCCCATTACCACGGCATGCCAGTTTGGTTGTACAAAATTAGTCTGGTCACAGAATACTGTGTGTTGGCATTCTTCCCTAATTTTCCCAATTGGATTTCTAACATCTGCAAACAGTAAGCCTTGGCAGTGTTATGGGGAGAAAATCTAGATTATATGGGCTTCATTGCATTAGCTGCTGTATATCGGGCAGCTGTGCTGATGAACAAAAGAAAAGTTAGTACTATGGATTTTGCATGGTATAAAATGTGCAGGAAAAGGAGGTGGCAAAATGCACAAAATGCAAATTACAAGTGAAAGATCATATTGAATGCTTTCCCTTCAAAATATGTGGAAACAGAAAGCTAAATTAGCAAATAGAAAGGCTCCAACTTAGTCCTTTTGTTGCTACAGGTTACAACCCATTAGCCAGTCTTTTTACAGCAGTGAATAATCATCAGTTGGTTTCCTGCAGTCATGGATTCTATATTTACAGCATGAGGATATATATATATACTAGCTGTACCCGGCACGCGTTGCTGTGCCCTTTTTAGGAGATGCGAGAAAGTCCAATCATCCACGGTGTGCCCTCCTCTAAACTGCAGTTGGATGGAGTCTGGGTCATGGGGGGCATGGTGTGCCAAGTTGGGTCTTTATTGGTCTTGGTTCTGGGCCGCAGTGGTCTGTGGGGAATGATGGGTTTTGAAGTACTACAAATCCCATTTTCCATGGTGGTACCTCAAGTCCTATCATGCACGGTCGGGGCTCTGTGTGCCAAGGTAGGTTACTGTAAATTCAGGCCATACACAATGTCCCATGAGCTGAGGCCTAGTTAGGAACAGAAAGTTAATGAAGCCTTACTGTCAATTCAGGCCATACACAATGTCCAATGAGCTGAGGCCTAGTCGGGAGAATCAAGTTAATGAAGTCTTACTGTCAATTCAGAGCGTAAACAGCTTCCCAGTAAGTGAGGGCTAGTTAGGGAAATCAAGTTAATGAAGCCTTACTGTCAATTCAGAGCGTAAACAGCTTCCCAGTAAGTGAGGGCTAGTTAGGGAAATCAAGTTAATGAAGCCTTACTTTCAATTTTGGGCGTGGTCTGTGATTTTTTGGGGTGTAAATTTTCAGTTGGAAGTGATTTGGGTGTTTGTGTTGGGGATTGGCTCAGGCCTTTTCCTTATTAGGTTTTGGCAGTTTATTATGGATCGGAATTTTCATGTTGGCTGGCCAGTGCAGCAGTTATGCAAATCCGCCCTTATTGGCAGCCAATCATGTTGTTCAGAATGTAGAGGCTGGGTGAGTCTTTGGCTGCCCCGGAGGATGCTGGTAAATGTAGTTTTATTTTTACTCGTTGTTTTGGGGGCCTTTTAGGTTTTGGGGGGGAAAGTTTCTTTGCTACAAACGTACCTTGCTTGAGGCCTATTTCTGTTGGCAAGTATTGTGTTTCTGCGTTGTATGGTTTCTTTGTTTGAGATATACATCACATGACGTGAACCCATTTATATAATAGATATATAGAGAGAGAGAGAGATCCCAAAAGCAAACCTTGATTTTGTCATGTGATATGAGAAATCATGTATTAATATACCATTGCATATAATGGGACTAAATATAGATTTTCATACTCATAGGTGACCCTGGATACCAAGAGTCCACTATGTGTACAGATGTTTCTATATCTATATATCATCCTTCTGAAATCTCAGGTCCTTACTCTATGTGTGCAGATCTAGCCTTTCCCTTCTTCAGATGGTCTGTCTCAACATGGGAACTGTTTCTCATACTAAAGGATATCAGCTCAACTTCAGAGAAATCAAAGCTATGATAATGGCAATTGGTCTGTAGGATATACACACCTAGGGTTTGCCCCACAGGATGCAAATGTGTAGAAGCTGGTGGATTACATGTCAGGGTGTACATGCTGATCCACATTGGAGTTTAATCTGAATTTTAAAGGAGTTATCCAAAGTGTCAAGCTCTAGCTGGTAAGATAAGTTCAACACTTTGGATAGCCCTTTAAAAGATCAGAGTAAGGGCATCCTATTGACTTGGAAGCCATCATCTGCAAATTCTGATTTACCAGGCTAATGTGAGTGGTGTGGGAGCATATGAGGCAGGGGTTGGCCCACTTCACCTTGATTGTGTTTTGTACAGTAGGTCCTCTATTTTCACAGGACTTAGGGTAGTGCAGGAATCTCCTAGGGAGAATGTATTAATCAGATCTGTGGATAATAAAGCCATAAAAGCTAAACTCATAAATGTGGAATGTGCATGATATATACTGAATACTTGAAGAAGTGATCATCGGGACAATGTTAAATCATTTGATACCTGTAGCATGTGAAGTAATTACAGTGTTAGATGAAGACTTTGGGAAATCCAGCTTCTAGAGGACTTCCTTGAGTACCTTTAGGACTGATAATCAGTCTCCATCTCAGTCTGACTAACATCACAAAACTGTTGAGAGGATAAACTTAGAAAGAGATGAATCATGTAACCTTGAACTCAGTGGAGGAAAATGTGTAACTAACTTTAAGGAAGTGAATTCACCTGTTCTACACATTATTATAGTGATGATGATGTTTATTTATACCTTGCTTTTTCTTTCCACAAGGAGACTCAAAGCAACACTCATGGTTTTCATGCTATCAAGGCCATTAGCATATAATAGCTCAACCGTTTTGAACTTCTTTCAAAGGCACATTCTGCAGTACTTGTTCAAATAAGATAAAAAGGAAGATGGCTTGAATGCTATTACCTATGTGCATGGTTGGTTTTGTGAACTCAGCCATGGGGAGGAAAAGGACACAACCGCCTATAATGTGTTCTTCTGCCTCTCAGCAACTTTAAACAACTTAACTATAGACTTAAAGTGGCTTAATAACCCCGTGTTTTACAGGGACACCTTAAAGACTAACAGATTTATTGCACTATGAGCTTTTTTGTGGACTAGAATACATTTATGTGACAGTAAATCTGTTAGTCTTTAAACTGTCACAATGTTCCTTGATGACTTTCTGGAGAGAGACTAATGCAGCACTACAGTCCTGATGGCTAAATTCTCCAAATTATAGGTCTTGAAAATCCATAAGAATCTTTAACAGCTATCAAAAAATCCAAGCTACAACTTGAAGGATTCTTAAGGGAAGCCATGACAGTTCACAGTCATTTAACATTAAAGTAGGAGGAGAAGTTAGGGTGAGATGAGGAAGAAGAGGATTTGGAACAACTTAATAAAGCTGGTCTTTGGTCATAAGTATTCTGCAGAGTCAAAAAGCATTGCAACCCTGATATTTGTTTAAAATCTGCGAATCAGGGCAGGGGAGGGAATACATTGTTACTTTAGGACCTTTTGTGCTAAGCATGTTAAATATTATTATTTCACTTGTAGGAATATCTGGTTGGCTATGGAACCCAGGGAATGGGGACTTGGCCAAGTCACTCTCTCAGTCTCAAATGAAAGCAGGAAGAAGTCTTGTCCGAACAAATCCAAGAAAACCCTGTGATAGGTTTGCCCTAGGATCCCTATACAATTGAAACATCTTGAAAGTACACAAGAACAAATTGCAAAATTTTACCGAAGCCCTAGCATTTTTGGTTGTCATTATGGGCACATGTTTATTGGAATGCTTCTGTTGTGGGCACATGCTTATAGGTAATTCAAAATCAAAATGCAATTCTTTGTGGGTTTTTTGGATGAGGCCTTACACTAGTCAATAGTGTTACATACATGTACCCAAGAAAAGTACTACACAGCAATGTACTCTGACCAGGCAGTCATTTGGAAAGCAAGAAGATAACCCAGGCAGGTAGGAGTTTTCACTGGAGATTGGTTCAACTGGTTGAAATGCAGTCAAGTAGTACCCTTGGTGGTCTCCATCTGCAGAAAAACTTAAGGAGACATCCAGCTGACTGGCTGTTTTTTCTCGTGAAAATGGAGAGGAAAGAGGCAGAGAAAACTCAAAATTCAGTCTGCCTACAGTCAGAAGAATGGAGAACTGGAATTCTGAAGGGCAGAGGTCTCTCCTCCTTTCCTCTCCTTGCACAGAAGCCTGGGAGAGGAGAATTACGCAGGGATCATGTGTCCCTTGGCTAGAATGTGAAGGAGTGGGTTGCATCCGGTGGAGAGCACACTCTCGGCCCGAGCTGTGTTACTGATACTGCCTCCCTCGGCTACCTGATCCCTCAAGCTGGTTCTGGAGACTCAAACTACCTGAACCTGAGATGCCCCTCCAGCTGGACTTTGCTCTACACTTAGACTTGATGCAATCAGGATCCACTTCCTACGTCAACTACTCATTACTGTAGCTAAACAATCTAGCTCACCCTCTCTCTTTTCTCCCAGTCTTTATGTCTTAACCTCCAGGTGCTATTTGTCTTCTATAGTTCAGGCTGGAGAGGAAGACACCAAAGCAACAATCACGCCAGTGGTGTGTGTGCCCTTGTGGGATA